>RJWK010040263.1:0-20046 GCA_004363435.1 Platanista minor | reverse complement strand
CAGTATGGAGGTTCCTTAAAAAACTACAAATAGAACTACCATATGACCCAGCAATCCCACTACTGGGCATATACCCTGAGAAAACCATAATTCAAAAAGAGTCATGTACCAAAATGTTCATTGCAGCTCTATTTACAATAGCCAGGAGATGGAAACAACCTAAGTGTCCATCATCGGATGAATGGATAAAGAAGATGTGACACGTATATACAATGGAATATTACTCAGCCATAAAAAGAAACGAAATGGAGTTATTTGTAGTGAGGTCGATGGACCTAGAGTCTGTTATACAGAGTGAAGTAAGTCAGAAAGAGAAAGACAAATACCGTATGCTAACACATATATATGGAATCTAAGAAAAAAAGAAGTGTCATGAAGGGCCTGGGGGCAGGACAGGAATAAAGACACAGACCTACTAGAGAATGGACTTGAGGATATGGGGAGGGGGAAGGGTAAGCTGTGATAAAGTGGGAGAGTGGCATGGACATATGTACACTACCAAACGTAAAATAGATAGCTAGTGGGAAGCAGCTGCATAGCACAGGAAGATCAGCTCAGTGCTTTGTGATCCCCTGGATGGGTGGGATGGGGAGGGTGGGAGGGAGGGAGACGCAAGAGGGAGGAGATATGGGAACATATGTATATGTATAATTGATTCACTTTGTTATAAAGCAGAAACTAACACCATTGTAAAGCAATTATACTCCAATAAAGATGTTAAAAAAAAAAAAAGGAACGCAGATTAGAAGATACCTGGTGATAGAAGAGGGAGGAACAGGGAGTGATTTGGCACAGGGTGTTTTTGTGGGTTAATGGAAATGTTTTGAACCTAGAGAGATCTGCTTGTGACACAATATTGTGGATACCCTAAGTAACACTGAATTGTGCACTTTAAAATAGTTAATTGTGTGATATGTGAATTTCACTTCAATTTTTAAAATACACAAAACAAAAAATAGCCAGTGGTCAATGGTATATACATGGTATTACTTGGGGATCAGTAGGAGAGAAAAATCAAACCCTGGGTTTCTTATCTTGGATGCTCTTGAAAGGCAAGCCTGAGATGACAGCTTGCTTGTAGGTAATGATCCCAGGACACAGGAGTGAGGGGCTGGGGAGTGATTAGGAAAGTAGGGAAAAACATACCAGATGTGTCATCAAGTTGGCTACTGCTCCAGGAGCTTGATGCTCCAGTTCACCAGAACTCTTGAAAAATCTTGAAATGAACCCCAGAACCTCAGATTGAGGACAAGAAGGGAGGTGTTTATCCATCCAGTGGTTAAGAGGGCCCTTCAGTCACTAATTCACCTGTACTTCTGGGTTGCACATATTTTGAGTGTCTGTCAGCTTCCCAAGGTTGTCCCATTGCTTGGTGACAAAGAAGCCCATGACCAGGAAGTGAGTGGTATGTGACACAGGCTAATAGGTCTCATTGCACCTGCATTCAGCTGTAATGAGATGAGACCAGGATGAGGCTGGTCTCTGTGGCTGACACTGAGGAGGAAGAGGTGTGCTGAAAGGCTTTGATGCCCAAGTGATACTAAATCAGGTATTTAACCAGGTATGTTGGGTCAGGAAGCAACAAATCATGCTGCCACCAACCCATTCCACCTTTCAGAATATTTTGACTAAAATCAGTAGTATATGAATATCTAAGTGTAGTCTCCTTTAAGGCGCCTTCATCCTTAAAATTAAAGGGACTCCTTAACTGCTAACACTTGAGATCTCTGGCTTTAATAGCCTGGCTTGACTTGAGAGTTAGAGGACCAGAGGCTGTCATTTTCTTTTGTGAAGATCTAGTGATAATCTTTCTTAATGTGAAAATGTTCACTTAAAGCATCCATTACACTCATGTGCATTTACAGATGAATATCATGTTCCCCTCTATTTGTATTTTTGTACTTCTATCAGTGTTAAAGGATATTCACTCTTTCAATAAATATCTGTGAGTCATTCACTGGGTGCCAGACACGGAGAAAAGCAGTGGCCAAAGCAGGAGACAGGCTGGATATACTTGATAGTACTGAAGGAAATTTAGAATTGGGCACACAGTTCCAGGTGCCAGGAGTGCTATGAAAAGGCAAACATGACAAGCCATGGGGGTACCTCAGTGGAACCTATTCAAGTCTGGGGTGTCAGGAAATCTGGGGAGACTCTTCCAAGAAAGTGATGTCTTAGATACATTTTGGAGGATAAAGTGGAGGTTGACCAGAAAGCCTGAAAGGGCATCCAGGCAGCGGGGATTCTACCAGGTAAGCAGGACAAATGTTACCATTGCCATTTACAAATGAGGAAACTGAGGCTCAGAGAGGGGAAGTGACTTACTCAAGATCACATTGGTAAAGTGACCCAGTTTCACAGAAAACTCAGAGAATTTTTGCTTTATGAGAGCCTTCCAAGCAAACAGTTCTCAAGATGAAATAGGATTTAATTACACTTGCATTAGATTCAGAAACTGCCTCCTGGCTAATTCAGCTGGGGGCCTGATTATGATAGCAACAGCAGGACACCTGGGTACAGCATACCATCAGGGGCTAGATCTGGCGGGTGAGTCTGTCAAGTTTTTGATTGAAATCCTCTTTCCTTGCATTACTTTCCATTATCTCTATCCATCGGAAATTCAAGCCATTAGTAAAACCCAATTTAACCTTCAGAAACTGAGATATTCCTGCACTGACCTACAGGAGGCCACAGCTTCCCAGAAAATAGTCCGCCCATGATCTTGTACATCAGCACATTTACTTCCCTTTAATGGCCATCAATCCAAGAAAGACGTCCTTGTTGGCATGCTAGTTCCTGGTTGAGAGAAACTAATGCTAAGAGTGCCCACAAAGAGTGAGACAGGCTCATGGTTCAAATGTAATTGTGCAGGAGTAGCGTTCAAATGTCTTTTTTTTTTTTAAAATTACGGCAGTGGGGAAGAAAGAATGGGCTCATTCAGTGGGTCTCAGAGGCAGAATTGAGACCAGTGGTAGAGTTTCTGGGAAGTCAGTTTTGATTCAGTGTATCTAGGCACCCATTGGAGCTTTTTGGCGCTATCCCTCGCTACTGCCGTGTGGGATGCAGGCACAGTGAGCTCTCCGTTTTGGAGAAGATGTAGGAGAGAATGGGTTATCAGCATCCAAATACCTGTGAAGGCAAGTTTTATGTTGGATAGAAAGTGAAACTAGAAATCCTTTAAGAAAATTTCTAACCTAATAGTTATCTTGTCAGTGGAGTGATTGGCCAAAAGACAAAGATACTAATATAACCTCCATTTATTTTGTTCTCCCTCCAGATTAGCTCACTGTGACCTTCACACAGAGTTCCCTGAGCCCTTCCTAGGGCATATCACAAATGTCTCTATTTCTGGAAATTGCCACAGACTTCAGACACTTCTATGTATTAAAATTTGTATATCCTGTATCACATCATCCTGAAATCTTTAAAGATGCCAATATATAACAAAGTATGATCTTGTGGGTTAAACAAATGATAATATTTGTGCTCCCAGGGACTGTATGGCAACAGATCGTTTTTTTTTAAGATTTCAAAGCACAAGCTTTTATTTTTGTAATCAGTTTCTGTTTATTTTTTAATTTTTTAAAATTAATTTTTATTGGAGTATAGTTGATTTACAATGTTGTGTTAGCTTCTGCCATACAGCAAAGTGAATCACTTGTACATATACATATATCCATTCTTTTTTATATTCTATTCCCATATAGTTCATTAAAGAGTATTAAGTAGAGTTCCCTGTGCTGTACAGTAGGTCCTACGTCCTTATTCGTTATCTATTTTATATGTAGTAGTGTGTATATGTCAATTCCAATCTCCCAGTTTATCCCTCCCCCCCTTCCACCTTGGTAACCATAAGTTTGTTTTCTATATCTGTGACTCTATTTCTGTTTTGTAAATAGGTTCATTTGTACCAATTTTTTAGATTCCACATATAAGCAATATATGATATTTGTCTTCCTCTGTCTGACTTACTTCACTCAGTATGACAATCTCCAGGTCCATCCATGTTGCTGCAAATGGCATTATTTCATTCTTTTTCATGGCTGAGTAATATTCCATGGTACATATGTACCACATCTTCTTTATCCATTCCTCCGATGGACATTTAGGTTGCTTCCATGTCCTGGTTATTGTAAATAGTACTGCAATGAACATTGGGGTGCATGTATCTTCTAAATTATGGTTTTCTCCAGATATATTCCCAGGAGTGGGATTGCTGGATGATTCAGCTCTATTTTTACTTTTTTTAGGAACCTCCATACTGTTCTCCATAGTGGCTATACCAATTTACATTCCCACCAACAGTTCAGGAGGGTTCCCTTTTCTCCATACCAGTATTTATTGTTTGTAGATTTTTTTGATGATGGCCATTCTGACCGGTGTGAGGTGATACCTCATTGTAGTTTTGATTTGCATTTCTCTAATAATTAGTGATGTTGAGCATCTTTTCATGTGTCTCCTGACCATCTAACAGAGATCTTTAATGCCTTCATCCCCAAAGGGAGAAACACAAACTTAGGAATCAAACAGCGCAATGCTCTCAGCGAATATGTGGGAAAAATATTAAGTGAATAATCATAAGGAGTAGATGTTAGGAGTCAGGATACCTGGGTTTCAGCTCTAGATCTCTGCCCCCAAAGCTGTGTGATCCTGTGAAAAAATCATCTCTGCCAGAGAAAAAGGACAGGCAGAGCTGCAAGAACAATGCACGTTAGGAATGAGAACTTCTTCCAGTGGATGGAGAACAGGGAGTGTCATGGAGACTTGCTGGAAATTAGTCTTGAGAGGTGGATTGGGGTCAGAATGTGAAAAGTATTGACTGTCTCATGAAGGAATTTGACCTTGGTCTGTTATAAAATGTATTTTCACTGAAGATTTTCTAGCAAGGGAACAGCATGATCAGAGGAGCACTCAACACAAAGAAAAAGGACATGTACAAAGTGGAGGACAAATTTTCTTTGATGAAGACTGAGAGATCATTTAGGTGCCCCCAGCCCGGATGAGGGGTGAAAAGGACCCAACCTAGGACAGGGACAGTACAGGAGACTGTCAATGTATTTGGGAGTGAGAGTTCACGGAACTTGGAGCAATTGCTCAAGGGAGGCAAGACCCAGATGACAGTTAAATGCCACTCTGGGATGGTCAGTCTAGATTTTCAGGAGCATTTCAGGAGGAAGTAGAGTAGACTGGCTAAGAACACAGTGTTGGCATCAAACTCATTCTTAGTTGACTCCTGGCTCTGCCATTTAATAAATACATGAAATTAGCTGTGTTCCCTCTCAGAGTCTCCGCTGCTTCATCTGTAAAATGGAAGTGGCAATAATAGCAACTTCATAAGATTACTCTGAGGAGTCAGTGAAAGAAACCTAAAGGAATTTAAGAAAGTATTCAGTACATGGGAAAATGATCAATAAACATAACATATAATTATTGATTATTGTATAATACATGGAGGATGCAAAGTAAAATGGATTTGAAGGTGACATTTTCCAGAAGTCAAATTTTGCTTAGGTAAAATCAGAGAGCCTTCCTTCCTTCCTTCCTTCCTTCCTTCCTTCCTTCCTTCCTTCCTTCCTTCCTTCCTTTCTTTTCCTGTTTTTGCAACTAAAGCAGTGTTTCTTTTGCTCCCATGGGATGATAAAACCAAGGTTCGAAGGTTTGAACCTCTTAAGGTGTTTCCATCTTTGCTTCTGCTGTTCTCTTTGCTAGGGTTTTGTTCTCTTTGTTCAGGTTTTATTCTCTTGGAAGGCTTTATCCTTATCAGAGAAGCAGGGTTGGAAGTGGTCTGTGACCAAGCATCTCAGCTTTATCAACAAAGACAGACTGGCTCCCTGGAGCACCATTTAAGCTTTTTCAAGAAAAATTTCTGATTAGCTTCATTTGGCCAGGTCACTCCTGGGACAATCAGCTGTACCCAGGAGCTGCGTAGTGGGATTAAACCTTCATTCCTGCTACTTGGTTGGAGTGGGGAGAGGAACATTACAAAAATAATAAGTCTATTTGCAAACCTGTTGATTCTGCTGTACTGGCTTTATAATTTTGCATAAGGGATTTTCTCATGTCATGAGGACACACTTGTCTATGCTTTCTTTACTGGGCACAGAAACTGGAAAAGGTGGGGTGCTGCCTCCCCTCCTCCTCCACCTTGCCCCCTCACAGTGCTCCCATTATAGGCTCAGTTAGCCAGATAACATCCCAGATACTTGGTCATTGAGGGTCCATGCTGGTTGGGGCATGCTGTCTTTGCCTGGACCAGCTGCCCTGCCACCACTTGAGATTCTGGGCAGATCTATGAATTAACACATTTCAAATGCTATCAATATTTTATGAATTTCCATCCACTTACTTTAATGGGGAACTGTAAAAGCATTTAACCATATTACACCCCATCTCTCAGGCACTGCGTTATTCCAACAGAGCTGTTTTATTAGAGTCAACCACCAGGGTTATTGGGATGGCTTTATCCCTCCCTCCCAAAATTTGTCCATCTGCATATTTGTAAGTCTGTCCGTCTACCAAATTTTCTCTAATCTATCTATTAAATAAAATCAATCATTAGCAAAGAGAACACAGTTTTGGTAATAGTGCATGTGTACACATACTCACACATGTGCACACAGTCATACACACACACGCTAGTGCACTAAGAAAGATTTCATCTCCTGGCCTTGCATGACTAGATTTAAGCTTTAAAAAGACCTTTGGTTTTATGGACTCCCCTGGGTTCTCTGCTGGAGCATTTACTCCCTTGTCTTCTGGGAAAGAAATTCTCGGGGAAACCTCTTACCTGAAGTTTAAATATTTGAATCTGATGGTGAAGTGTCCAGGCATCAAAGTCAGAGGGCCCCTGGTTTCACAGCTCAGCTCTACCACTTACCTTTGTGATCTTGGGCAAATCGCTTGACGTGACAGAGCTCTCTCTGTAAAAAGGGAGATTTCAGTAGGTACCTTTCAGTAAGTGGTGAGGATCAAGTGAGGGAGCCTGTGAACAAGCTCCGTGGAGTACCTGCATGGCGAAGGGGTGATGGCAAACACATGATTCCTGAAGCTGAAGGGCTTGGGGATTTCTCTCTTTCCGCTTCCTGGATATTGAGAATTTCTGGGCTAGTACATGCATTTGTTTCTGGAGATAGCATCAGCCTGCAGGGTATACCTGAGCACAGCTTCCCTCCCACCACAGTTTATCTCACCACCCAAAATCCCACTCCTTCCGGACCTCACCCCATCCCAACCCACTCTGGGAAGCCTTCCTTGGTCCCCCAAGACTGGGTTAGGGACCTTTCTCTGAGCTTTCCCATCACCACCCACCTTGTCTCCATATTACAGCATTTACCTCACTCTGTTATAATTATCTTTCCCCTTCTGGAGGATAAGCTCTTTGTGGTCAGAGTTCAAGTATTATTTCTTAGCACAGCTAACAAAGCCCCTGGGGATCTGAGCTCTGCCAACCTCATCTCTCAGAAGGCTTCTAACCACCCTGTCTTCTCGGTCCATTGAGTCTAGCCACCATTTTGTTCAGCACCTACTCTGTGCCAGATAGGGTTCTAACCACAATATGGGCAATAGCTCCTTCAATCCTTATATCAGCCTTAAGAGCTAGGGACTATTCTGATCCACATCGTACAAATGAGGACTCTGAGGCTCAGAGAAGATGGGAAACTTAAACAGGGTCACAGCTAGTAAGGAGCAGAGCCAAGGTTTACCCTCTGGTCTCATTCTGGAGACTGCACTCACCACTATGCTCCACTCTTTATTCATACTCTGTTCTATCCCATTGCTTTAACAAAATTGACTGCCACATAGTCCTCTTCTCTATGCCATGTTCAATGTCACCTCCTTGCCTTTGCATATGCTACCCTTCTCCCTGGAATTCCTGTCCGCCTCCCTGACTTTTCTTCCACTTGCCCTTGAGTCAGAGCCCCTTCCTCAATGCCCTAGCTGTATGTACCTAACATGGCACTTGTAGTAGATCAGGTTAGACTGGTGGCTTCTTAGGGCAGGGGCTGTCTGTGCCTTGTTGAATCCTGGTACCTAATGTAGTTATTGGCCCTTAATGGAAAATTAATCCCTATTTGTTAAATAATTTTTTTGACATTCCTGGAATCTGAAAAAGCTTTCCCAATATTGTCTTCTCTTTTAACCCTGACTTCCACATAAATTGTATATGTAAATCTCTATCTTTGATAACATGGTTATCTACATGCATAACTAAGATGCCAGATCAAATGAAATAACTGTGAGATAAAGGTACGAGTAATGTCTGTCTGTCTGAATTGCTTAAGGACCAGCCAAATGAGTCCTAGGGCTCCAAAGCTAGGTTGGTGCATCTACAGAGTGTTTAGGGTAAAGATTGGGGGTCTCATGCTGATCTCTCTGGGACTCTTTGAAGAGGAAACTGTGCTCACAAGGAAAATGGAGAAATGCAGGAACAAAATGCAGACTTTATGCCTAAACATCTGGGCCCATGTGGCTCTCTCCAAATGCCAAGCATCTTTGGTAAGTGGTGCTGGTATACAAGGCTTATGGTCATAAACTTAAGTATTTCCTACATTTATGAACATAAATGATAGGGTCTCCAGAATGGACTTTGAGTCTACTTACCCAAACAGGCTCTTGGACAAGGAGGGCTGCCTGCTAATTCACCCAAAAGGGTGGTAATCCATAGTACAGAATGAGCATAAATTCAGATATACTTCATCTTTTAAAGCAGTGACCCTACCCTCCATTGAAATGAGGCCCAAAGAATGTTAGATTCTGCCATCCAGATTAACATCTTTTCTGAAGGGTGTCTGTGGGGTCTGTCCCTTCTAGGCTAAAGTACTGGACGTGGGGCAGAAAAGTTCTTCTGCATAAAGCATCCAACTTAAAATGTGTAGCAGTGGAGAGTGCCAAGCAATGAGTCTGAGACAAAGTTCATAGATGGGCAGTGTCTAGTTTCACTGCAAGGAAAACCAAGCTAAGACGTCAAGTGGCAGAATCAGAAGATGGGTAGACTTGGAATTTAATGGTGGCAGATGATAGTGAAAAGAGGAAGGTTCTAGGTGTTTGTTACAATCAGAGATAGAACTTGCTTTCTCAACTGTCTGTCCAGCAGGTCAGGGTCATCAACAAGCATAGGGCTCACTGGAGTACACCAGGAAAGTCATGATCTTCTGAGTAAGTGGTCAAAGGGGGATCTTGGCTGGAGCTAATCTTCTCATCTATCTCAGTGGATCTGGTGGTGCCACCTGGGTGAGATCGCCAAGCTTCCTTCCCTGCCCCAGCTCCCTAAGTTCTTCCATCTTTAGCAGAAGAATGAAGATCATTTCTGACAAGGAAATGAAATCAGCTGCCAAGCCCCATCAGCCACCTGTGTTTCCCCTGGCCTACTGCCAGCAAAACCTTTCTCCTGAGCAGACAGAAAACATTTCAGCCTCATGACAGCCCCCTGTCACTCACCCGTGTCTGTCTGCTGACATGATAGCTCAGTGTGTGAGACAGACAGTGTTTGTGTGATGCTGGCAGCCTTGTAGTGGGATCACCAGACTGGGATGATGGGGGCAGGTTGGGGCTGGGAGATCTGGGAAGCTCGGTCTTTTCCTCGTCTGTCCATCTCCTACCCAGAAGGTTGATGAGATAGCAACAAGCCTTCTCAGTCTAGAAGCCCAGTCCATTGTTCAGAGAGCTATAAAACTCCACCTCCAGATCTGATGGTTTTTAGTACAAACCAGCTCAACTCAACACACATTTACTGAGATCCTGCCTTGTGCCATGCAAAGTATTAGTTGCTGAGGGACTACAAAGAAGAAGAAGAAAAAAAAATGATAAGGGCAGCTCCCATTGAGGATATGCTGAGTGCCAGGTTTTGTGTTTACTGTTATATAAATTTACATTTAAACATCTCATTAACACTATGAGTAAGATATTATTAATAGCCCCATATTCCCGATGAAGAAACTGTAAGAACTCAGAGAGGGTAAATAACTTACTAAGGTTATACCAGTAATGAGTAATGGATCTAGAATTCTGATTTAGGCCTCTTTGGTTCTAAAGTTTATATTGTTAACTTTTATGTTCTATTTTCTTCAATGAGTGCTTTTAACAGGCTAGAAAGTTATATGTATATATATCTGGTATAATGCCTATGAATAAAACAAAATCTTATTTTAACTGAAAGGAGGAAATGTACCATATAACATTCATAGGTTTCTTAAAACATGTATTTATTTATTTTCCTTTTTTTTTTTTTCTGGCTGAGTTGGGTCTTAGTTGCAGCACACAGGATCTTTGTTGAGGCACATGAGATATTTTTCGTTACGGCACGCAGTCTGCTCGGGCTTCTCTCTAGTTGTGGTGTGTGGGCCCCAGAGCCCATGGGCTCTGTAGTTTGTGGCACGTGGGCTCTCTCGTTGAGGCACACGAGCTCAGTAGTTGTGGTGCGCGGTCTTAGTTGCCCCGTGGCATGTGGGATCTTCATTCCCCAACCAGGGATCTAACCCATGTCCCCTGCTTTGGAAGGCAGATTCTTTACCACTGCACCACCGGAGAAGCCCCAGCATTCACAGGTGTTTAGGTAAAACAGAACTGGGCTTGAACTCCTCCATCTCCTAATAGCTGCGTGACACTACTGACCTCTCTGGACCTCAGCATTCTCATCCGTAATATGGAATAATAATACTTATTGTTTTGTGGAATGATGATGAAGGTTAAATAAGAAAATATATGTGAAGTCTACATAGTTAACAAGTGTGGAGTCTTACTCTGTACAAAGCCTTCTGATGCAATCTCATTTGATCCTGATAACAACCTTGAGCAAGACACCATTATTATTATTATTAATTATAATTCTCTTTTTACAAATGAGAAAACCAAGCCTTAAAGAAGTTAAATAACTTCTCCAATGAAGTTAAATGTCAGTGTGGGACTTGAACTCAATCTATCTGACCTCAAAAACTACTTCTAGGCAGACACATTGAGCTCCATTGGTAGACAGCGTGGCCTAAGATCTGTCTGAAGATCATTCAGGACTACAGAACATGCTCTTTCACCGTATCAGGCTGCCTTTTTCTGATAGGACAGACTATGGGGAACCTATATCATTCTGTTGAGTCTGTAAGAGCATTTTATTATACATAGGATGTTGTTTGGAATTTGCCCCAGTATTCTCTTTCGGATTTCTGATGTATGTCAATTGCATATATATTGAAAGAAAACAGAGCTTTCTTTTTGGTATTCGTGGATGTTTCTGTAACTCATACCTCAGAATATAGCAAGTTCAATGACCAAAGATGTTTTTCTAAAAGAAGTTGATTAATACCAATTAACAGGTTGAGGTAGGAGTTGAGACCTTAGCTTGTTCACAGAATGAGTTGTGACTTCATGTCATCTGACACGTGCATAATTACACACACCAGGAAGCACACACCAATGCATACATCACAATAAATGTGTGCTTAATTATAAGTCACCATGCATATATGCTTAATTACACATCCTGCTACCTGCAGGATTAATAACATGTAGTGTTACATGCACACAGTCAGAAGAGGTGACATTTGATGACTTTAAAAGAGCTTGGAGAACATAAAGGAGCAATTTTTAAACAGTTGCATAATGTGTGTGCTTTCTTTTCTCTCCACAGAAGGCATCAGACACTAATTTCTACTCAATCAATCCAGAAGCATTTATTGAACGAGTCCTGTCAATTTTGCTTTTATAGTATCTCTTGCATCTTTCCTTTCCTTTACATTTTCATGATTGCTAATGTCATCCTCTCTCACCTGACAGTCTAAGGTAATTGGAAGGACGCTGCATTCAAATCTCTCTCCCTAACCCTTGGCCAGCACCTTGGCCCAGGGCACCATCATTTCTTCTTACCTGCATTTCTATAGAGGTCCCTAACAGGTCTCCTGCTTCCTTCTGGGTCTTAAACTCTCCACCATGAACCAGGGAATCTTTGGAAAGCTCAATTCTTTTTTTTTTAATTAAAAAAAATTTTTTTTATCGAAATATAGTTGATTTACAATGTGTGTTAGTTTTAGATGTACAACAAAGTAATTCACTTATACATATATTCTTTTTCAGATTCTTTTCCATTATAGGTTATTACAAGATACTGAAAATAGTTCCCTGTGCTATATAGTAGGTCCTTGTTGGTTATCTATTTTATATATAGTAGTGTGTATATATTAATCCCAAACTCCTAATTTATCCCTCCCTTCCTTTTCCCTTTGGTTATCATAAATTTGTTTTCTGTGTCTGTGAGTCTATTTCTGTTGTTTAAATAAGTGCATTTGTATCATTTTTTTTAGATTCCACATATAAGCGATATCATATAGTGTTTGTCTTTCTCTGTGACTTACTTCACTTAGTATGATAATCTCTAGGTCCATCCATGTTCTGCAAATGGCATTATTTCATTCTTTTTTTGTGGCGGAGTAGTATTCCTTTGTATGTATGTACCACATCTTCTTTATCCATTCATCTGTCAATGGACACTTAGTTTGCTTTCATGTCTTGGCTGTTGTAAATAATGCTGCTATGAACATTGGGGTGCACGTATCTTTTCAAATTAGAATTTTCTCTGGATATATGCCCAGGAAAACTCGATTCTGATCATCTCAATCTTTAGCTTAAAACTCCCCAGTGACTGCATTTATCCACAAAAGCTTGGCATTCTGAGCTTAAGCTACAGGGCCCTGTTCGTCCTGGCCCCTGCCCACCAATCCAGCCTCTAATCACTCTTGCCTTTCTCCTCTGAGGTCCAGCAACACTGCTTTCTCTCCACCCTTTTAGCAAACCATAATTTCTCCTTCTTCAAGATCCTTTCATACATATTGATCCTTTGCCTCCCAAAGTTCTTCTCCAGTTCTGTTTATCCAATTAAATCCTACCTAACCCTCAGATCTCCGCTCAAATATAGCTTTCCTAGGAAAGCTTTCAGTAGTGTCCCAGACTAGGTTAGTTCTCACTATCAAACGCTGTACTGTTCCTTCTTAAAAAGTTGTCACTATACACTATTTAGGGTCATCTTTGCAATATTTTGATTAATTCGTGCCTCAGTCATAGTAAGTTCCACAAGGATGACGTTTGAGTATATTTTATTTTCCATTATGTCCTCAGCTCCTGGTATAGTTCCTGGCACACAGTAGCCTTTTAGTAAGATTATCAGATTTAATGAATGAAAATATAAGATGCTCAGTTAAATTTGAATTTCAGACAAACACATTTCACATTTTTTTTAGTTTAAGTATGTCCCATGCAATATTTGGGACATACTTACACTAAAAATTAAGTGTGTACCTGAAATTTAAATTTAACTGGACAGTCAATATTTTATCTGGCAACCCTACTTCTAAGCACTTAATATTTGATTACTGAATGCATAAATGAATAAATAAATAAATTAATGATTAAATGAAGATTCAGAAGACCCTGGTTCTACTTCAGCCATCATTCCTGGTTTCCCTTCACCAGTCACTTGATTTGTTCTCACATATACAGTGAAGGTTAGTGATATGTAACTAAGACTCCTATCACATTGGCATGAAATAGTAGAAAAGTATGGCAAAAGCCAAATAATGATCTCTCCTCACCACAGTCGTCTCAGGCTGGTTCTTTATTTCTAGAATTATCTGACAGGCTAAATTATTCCATTCTCCTCCTCCAAATTCTAACTCTCCCTCATGGCCAAAAAGAATCTTAAATACTCCTTATTTTCCATGCTCTTCTAGGCCTTTTGTAATCTGACACTGTCACATTTTAGATCTAACAGGCTAGAAATCATATTTAATATTAATAGTTAAAAAAATAAAAATCAATGGAAAAAATCCATAATGAAGAAAATTTCAAAAGTTTAAATAAAAACAGAATCAGGGGCTTCCCTGGTGGTGCAGTGGTTGAGAGTCCGCCTGCCGATGCAGGGGACGCGGGTTCGTGCCCCGGTCCGGGAAGATCCCACATGCTGCGGAGCGGCTGGGCCCGTGAGCCACGGCCGCTGAACCTGCGTGTCCGGAGCCTGTTCTCCGCAACGGGAGAGGCCACAACAGTGAGAGGCCCGCGTACCGCAAAAAAAAACAAAAACAAAACCAAAACAGAATCAGTATTGGCCATTTTTCCTTTGGCCTCAGGCTCCAATATGGCTTAGCACAGCGCTTTTTATTTAAACTTTTGATATTTGCTCATTGTGGATTTATTTGCATTAACCGTGATTTTTAAAATTTTTGAATTAGAGTATCTGTTATTGTGATTACTGAGTGTTTTGGCCTCCCCCTCAGTTCTGTGCCTCTTGCTAGTCCCAGCCCTGGTAAGTGGAGACAGCCTTGGAAGGCAGCATACAGGAAAGAGGTAGTCAGGAGCAGATAGAGCAGCATCTAAAGTGCCAGGCTAATTTATCCTTTGGGCCATGGGAATAGAAAGGGTTTGACTACAAATAGAACTACCATATGACCCAGCAATCCCACTACTGGGCATATACCCTGAGAAAACCATAATTCAAAAAGAGTCATGTACCAAAATGTTCATTGCAGCTTTACTTACAATAGCCAGGAGATGGAAACAACCTAAGTGTCCATCATCAGATGAATGGATAAAGAAGATGCGGCACGTATATACAATGGAATATTACTCAGCCATAAAAAGAAACGAAATGGAGTTATCTATAGTGAGGTAGATGGACCTAGAGTCTGTCATACAGAGTGAAGTAAGTCAGAAATAGAAAGACAAATACCATATGCTAACACATATATATGGAATCTAAGAAGAAAAGAAATGTCGTGAAGAAACTAGGGGCAAGACGGGAATAAAGACACAGACCTACTAGAGAATGGACTTGAGGATATGGGGAGGGGGAAGGGTAAGCTGTGATAAAGTGAGAGAGTGGCATGGACATATGTACACTACCAAATGTAAAATAAATAGCTAGTGGGAAGCAGCCACATAGCACAGGGAGATCAGCTCGGTGCTTTGTGATCACCTGGATGCGTGGCATAGGGAGGGTGGGAGGGAGGGAGACGCAAGAGGGAGGAGATATGGGAACATATGTATATGTGTAATTGATTCACTTTGTTATAAAGCAGAAACTAACACCGTTGTAAAGCAATTATACTTCAATAAAGATGTAATAAAAAAAAAAGGGTTTGAGCAAGAGAGGGACAGATTCTGATTGAGTTTTGGAGAGATGTTCTTTTTTAATTGAAGTATAGTTGATGTATAATACAGGTGTACAATATAGTGATTCACAAATTATAAAGCTTATTTTCCATTTATAGTTAGTATAAAATATTAGCTATATTCCCCATGTTGTACAATATATCCTTGTAGCTTATTTATACCTGATAGTTTGTACCTCTTAAGCCCCATTCCTATATTGCCCCTCCCCTCTTCCCTCTCCCCACTGGTAAACACTAGTTTGTTCTCCATATCTGTGAGTCTGCTTCTTTTTTGTTACATTTAATAGTTGATTGTATTTTTTTAATTCCACATGTGATATCATATGGAATTTGTATTCTCTTTCTAATTTATTTCGCTTAGTATAATGCCCTCCAGGTCCATCCATGTTGCTGCAAATGGCAAAATTTCATTCTTTTTCATGGCTGAGTAATATTCCATTGTATATATGCACGACATCTTCTTTATGCATTCATCTGTAGATGGACACTTAGGTTGCTTCCACATTTTGGCAATTGTAAATAATGCTCCTATGATCATTGGGGAGCATGTATCTTTTTGAATTTGTGTGTTTTTTGTTTGTTTGTTTTTGTGGTACGCGGGCCTCTTACTGTTGTGGCCTCTTCCGTTGCAGAGCACAGGCTCCGGACGTGCAGGCTCAGCGGCCATGGCTCACGGACCCAGCCGCTCTGCGGCATGTGGGATCTTCCCAGAGCGGGGCACGAACCCATGTCCCCTGCATCGGCAGGCAGACTCTCAACCACCGCGCCACCAGGGAAGCCCTGTGTTTTTGTTTTTTGTTCAGATGTATATCCAGAAGTGGAATCGCTGTGTCATATGGTAGTTCTATTTTTATTTTTTAAGAAACCTCCATACTGTTTTCCACAGTGGCTGCACCAGTTTACCAGTTTACACTCTAACCAACAGCATATGAAGGATCTCTTTTCTCCACATCCTCACCAACATTGGCTATTTGTGTTATTTTTGAAAATAGCCATTGTGACAGGTGTGAGGTGATATCTCTTTGTGGTTTTGATTTGCATTTGCCTGCTGATTATCGATATTCTGGCTGATGGTCTGGTCCAGAGAGCTGATTGGGTGGATGGTGACTAAAGCAGGGAGACCACAGAGGAAGGTAGTGCAATGAGCGATGTGTGAGATCAGGAGATGGGCGGATGTGATGAGGAGAGAGGGAAACAGCATCCAGTGCAATGAAAGGGGACTAACTAGATGTGCTTGGAAGGAACACCCTCTCCTTCACCTCTGTTTCTTGGCTTTTCTTCTCTGCTATCTGTCCTTTGTTCAGCTTAGCATGTCTTGTTAGAATAGATCAGGGAGGGAGGGTGCACAGGGGGCTGGCTTGTTAGCGTCAGTGACCATGACTCTGACTACATGGATGCTCCCTGATTTATTTGCAGAACTTCTGGGCATTTTCCCAGCCCCTACATAAATTAGTTCCCCAAAGATTCACACGTTGAATATCATACTCATTGTTCCCTGCATATAGGTTCCCAGAGGTGGCCAACAAATTCACTTTCTGAAATGGTCTGGAAAGGGACCGTGTTATTGACACTCTCTCCCCCTGGTATTTGTATTTCAAAGAGCAGTGTGCTCAGAAATTCATCATTTCAATTAAAACTCATCTAGGCCTCCTAGGAAAAAGAAATATCAATATTGCAGAGACCCTGACACCACCATGGACTTGCTGTGTGGTCCTGAGTACCCTGCATGGTTTTTCTGTGCTTCAACCTCACCTTTGGGAGGCAGCTTGCAGTAGATAAATGACCTGAGCTATGGGATTTCAATCCTGATGTTGCTACTCACCAGTTGTGTGCCTTTGGTCAAATTCTTTAGCCTTTCTGAACAATACTTGCCTTCTCTTCCTGTCAGAGAGAGAGAGAGACTGGTGCCCTCCTTGTAGGGCTGTGATGAGGACGGAAGGTGTCCATGCGTGGCCAGTGCTTAACACTTAGCAGGTATCCAGTAAATGTTAGCCATCCCCTGCCTGCAATGGTTAATGGATACGGGTAATAAAAAAGAATGTGCCCAAAAAGGGTGGAATGCCATTATTTTTCAGCTGGCAAAAAACTGAGCACAATTACATGCCAAGATTTGCTGATATAATGAATAATTTCAGAGTAATTTTACAGTTGTGTATATAGGATGCCAAAATTCAATATGAGGGTGGGTTTTGGTAAAGTGGAGTCATTCAAGCTAATTGTAGTGCCATATTTGGAAATGCTGCTGTATTTGTGTCTTAGTAATATTTTTTAACAGAGTACTTAAAAATAATCATTTTCCATCAATGATCTCTTTTGATAATTTCAGAGAAAAATGAGGCATACTTATACTAGAGCCAGACCATCATAAATTTAGATCATAAAAATAGGCATACATTGTAAAGTCTTTTTCTTGGTTATTCAGCTTAGGTATTCCTTTAATATATTTTTAAGTTGGGTCCCAAGTCAGCATAAGTGTAGTCTCACCCCATAGTGCCATATAACAGTTAAAGTTTAAATATTTATTTTTCTGCATCTGTAAGGTGGAACCCAAGCCTGATTCCTAGGTGTGGTGTAAAGACTAAATAAGAGAATCTACGAAAAGAGCTTAGCTTAGTGTCAGATACAGAGCAAGGATTCAATGAGTAGTTATTGGGACTCCCATCACTGTCACAGTAGCGATGAATACATAAAATGTTCTATTGATTTTTTTCAAATCTTTTCTGATTTTATATTGAACGTTCATCCGACAATGTAAGTGGGCCTCCTTTTTTAACACTGTGGCCTTGTCACGTGACTTCTGTTTTACTTTTCTTTAAAAAATATGCCATAGAATAATTAATTTTTATTTATAAAAAATGAATAAAATCATCTTTTACCTTATTAGAAATGCACTTTTCCACAGAAAAGTGAGGTTTTGTAAGACTGCCACAACCTAGATTCTTGTAAAAAGTTTATTGATTTACCCAAAGTCACCAAGCAAGATCTTTGATCCAGAACACTTTCCATTATCCTGGAAATTTGAATTTAATGTTTTCTTAGTGGATTTTCTTCCAGAATATTTAAATTTGAATTTGACTTTATATCCTTTGGAATATGGTTGGGATACTCCCTTTCTTTTCCCTCTCTTTCATTCTGCCATTAGTTGGCATGTTCTCAGTGAATGCAAATTCATTTTTATATCAGCAAAAGCAAAATTGAATAAGGAAGGCCATCTGATATGCAGTAAATCAAACAAAACCACAATGAATTTCAAAGCCAAGTATAAATTTAAGACATAGCATGATGTGTTGGAAAGAGAAGTGAGCTCAAATCAGGTGATTTGGAGTCAAGCTTAGACTCTGCACTGACTCACTGCATGACCTTGGTAAAGTCACTTAGCTTCTCTAGGTTTCTGATTTTTCCTTAGTAAAATTAGGTGTAGTGCTAGATAATCGTGAATTAATCACTGATTTCAATTAAACGCATTATAATTCTCATTGGTCAATCTTAAAAATTTAAGCCTGAACTCTATCAAGTATTATAAAGTAATTTGAATTTTTACCAAGATTTAGTTATATATTAAAGTAACCTAATTTTCTCTTATTATGGCGGCTTAGATTGCAGAATCCCAAGTATGACATGTCTTGATTTCTGCAAAGAACCTGGTCAAGTTTCTCCTTATACCCTTCTGAACAAGTTAGAAAAATGTGGATGAGATCAGTAGTAAATAAACTGAGAGATGACGGGAATCTCCAGGGGAGTTACATCAACATACACGTTTCTGAGTCCCATCCTCAGATATTCCAGTAGAGGTTTTGAGTGAAATCTGGTGATCAGTGATCTCCAGTTGATTCTGAAGGTCATCTTGGTTTGGAAACTACTGGACTAGATTATAACTAGGTGCATTAGTTAGTGTCTGAAATACCAGTGTAACCTACCAGGGTAAGTTACAGAATTCCAGCTTGACCTGGTGCTTGTTAATTCATGTATGTATGATTTGGTTCACAATACAGAAGGGGTGCCAACCAGATGCACAGATGTTGCAGACACACTTGATGACAAGATAAAGACTTAAAATGATCTCAGTGAGTGGAATAATCAGTAGAAATAGCCAAAGTGAAATTTAAAGGATGCATGGACTTCTATCTTTTATTTACAAATTTTTAAATTAAAAATGTAATATCAAATGGGGTGTACCTGACTTGTGAGCATCTCATGTAGAATAGACATTGATGTTTTAGAGGCCTAAAGATATGGGATCTTTTTGAGAATAAAATACTTCTCCTATGAAAACATTTTGTATACGGTAGCTCTGTTTAGTTATTTGAGGAACCTCTATACTGTTTTCCATAACAGCTGCCGCATTTTGTATTCCCACCAACAGTGTACGAGTTCCCTTTTCTCCACATCCTCACAAACACTTGTCTTTTACTTTTCTGATAATAGCATCATGACAGGTGAGAGGTGATATCTCATTTTGGGTTTGATTTGCAAGGAAATCCTTGATTATTACTTACCATATGATCTGACAGACCCACTTCTGGGTATTTATCCAAAATGGTTGAAATCAGGAACTTGAAGAAATATTAGCACTCCTGTGTTTATTTCAGAACTATTCACCATAGCCAGGGTGTGGAAACACTAACTGTCCATTGACAAATAGATGAATCAAAAAAAATATGGTAGGACTTCCCTGGTGGTGCAGTGGTTAAGAATCCGCCTGCCAGTGCAGGGGACACGGTTCGAGCCCTGGTCCGGGAAGATCCCACATGCTGCGGAGCAGCTAAGCCCGTGCGCCACAACTACTGAGCCTGTGCTCTAGAGCCCGCATGCTGCAACTGCTGAGCCTGCAAGCCACCACTACTGAAGCCCACGCACCTAGAGCCTGTGCTCCACAACAAGAGAAGCCACCGCAATG
>RJWK010040262.1:0-20047 GCA_004363435.1 Platanista minor | reverse complement strand
ACATCCTCACTGCCCCCACTGCTCTATCTGCCGACTCCACTGCAGCTCTGCTTCTCCATCGGCTGCAGCCTTGGTTCAGGCCACACCAAGTCTTTCCTGGACTTACAACTGTCCCTCACTGACCCCCTTGCTTCTAGTCTCCACTGCCTAGTCTGCCCTCCAACACTGCCTGAGTGACGGCTCTAAAATGCACGTCTGACCCTGAGTCTCTAGTCCTGAAGCCTCCTGGACTCCCGTCACCCTCCGATGATAGTCAGCTTCCGCAGTGTGACGACCTCACCCTTACCTCGCCTCCACCCTTTCATCTCCGAGCTCCCTTCATCTGACCGCCACCGCCCGCCCCCCACCAAGGCCTCCGAGAGTTCCTTCCTCTTCTTACAGGCTTTCCTGCCTCATTCCGCCCCTCCTGCAGCTAAAGTGTCACTTCCTCCAGGAAGCCTTCCAGGACTCCCTCCCACCCTTCTGGACACCCGGCTGTGGCCCACAGCCACTTACCTGCTGCACAGGCTCGATGGTCAACTCCAGGTAGCGGCTGACGGCTGCCATCCTCTTGAGGGGCTTGCAGTATGGTAGCGTGGTGAGAGGCACCCAGTCCGAATTCTTTCAAGCGGGGATGGGGAGACATAAAGGGGGATTCTTAAAGTCAGGAGACCTTTTCTAAAAACAGGATCCCAGTTTCTTCAAAAGAACCCCTACAGTATTTTTTTTCTGTTCTTTTATGGCACATCTCACTTTCTGCTTCCTGTAAGATGTATCTTATTTGTCTCTTTGAGGTCACAGTAGGTGGGTGGGTCCCAAACTTTGCTGCACCGTGGAATCACCTGGGCTTCTTAAAAAACCAAACACCCCCCCACCCCGCCCCACACCAGACATTCTGATTTAATTGGTATGGATGTGACTTGCAGAGTTTAAAACCCCCCCAGATACTAAAGTATGGCAAAGTATGGGAATCACTGGAGTGGGTGCTAAATAAATGCTTTTGTAAAGTAGTGGTTCTTGAACTTTACTGCGTACCAGAAGCACCCAGAGGACTTATAAAAACACCCCGAGTTTTGGATTTGGTAGAGCTGGGTGGAGCCCTAGAATTTGCATTTCTAACAAGTTTCCAGGCAGTGCTCGTCCGGGGATCACACTTTGAGAACCCCTGATGGAAAGACTGCTGAAGAGATTACAAAGGCTCCACTTCCTCTCTTCAAAATACTAAACACACGGGGCTCTCTTTAAATACCTTAGCTCCCCATTGGGATATAATTTCGTAACAGTTTCTAGAATGGAATGAAAATAACTTCCCACTAGGGCCTTCTTGGGAACTTGGATCTTTGGTCTAAGCACCTGAATCTCCCCTTTTACCTTGGTCAAACCCACACTATCTTCTACTTCGTTAACTCAGTCAGATTACACTGTTAAACCTAGAAAATTGGGAGGAGGTGACCCAGTTCACTCACACGGAGCCTTATTGCTACTCTGAAAGAAATGAAGGTAGTGAGGAGCCCAGGTAGTAAGCGAGATTTCTTTTCCTCAATAAATGATCTTAGGGAGGCTCCCCTGGTGGCGCAGTGGTTGAGAGTCCGTCTGCCGATGCAGGGGACACGGGTTCGTGCCCCGGTCCGGGAAGACCCCACATGCCGCGAAGTGGCTGGGCCCGTGAGCCGTGGCCGCTGAGCCTGCGCGTCCGGAGCCTGTGCCCCGCAACGGGAGAGGCCACAGCAGTGAGAGGCCCGCGTACCGCAAAAAAAAAAAGATCTTAGAAAAGAGGGAGCTGTTTTATGTTCAACTCTTTACAAGCTCTCTTATTATTATTATGAGGCACTTTCTTAATTATTTGCAACCAAGGACTTTTGACAAAGAAAAATTGCCTCAGTTAGCACCGTTCTGCTTACTTAGAGGGGTCACCTGATTAAATCAGCAAAAGACAGACAGACACATTTACTGGTATGACATAATTGTAAAGGGTGGATGTTATTTGTAAACAGCACTTTTAAAAATCAGCTTTTTAGTAATACCAACTTTCAACAAAAAGCTGTGTTAGTGGTGGCGATGCAGTGGATGTCAGATGCATGCAGAAGTGGGAACTTAAGTTTTTACGAAATGAGGGCAAAAAGCACATTACTTCTAAACTAACGTGTTCATTTATATAGTATGTGAACTTAAATATATATACGTAAATTACCAAATAGCATAATAGCAAACTTAAAAAAAATATATATTGTACTTGGGAAAACAGAGGGTCCTATTTATTCAGGGCACTCAGCATTGTGCGTAACAGTAGTTTTTTGTTTTGTTTTGTTTTGTTTTTTGCGGTACGCGGGCCTCTCACTATCGTGGCCTCTCCCGTTGCGGAGCACAGGCTCCGGACACGCAGGCTCAGCGGCCATGGCTCATGGGCCCAGCCGCTCCGCGGCACGTGGGATCTTCCCGGACCGGGGCACGAACCCGTGTCCCCTGCATCGGCAGGCGGACTCTCAACCACTGCGCCACCAGGGAAGCCCGTAACAGTAGTTTTTTAAAGGGACCGACTGACCAAGCTCGTGGGGACCCCCAGGATTCCCAGGCCCGGCCCCGGTGAGGCTCGCTGCCTCTGCCCATGCTGTGCACAAACACCGGAGGGCCCCGTCCAGCTGTGAGACCTTGCCTCGGTCCTTGCCTCCTGGCTTCCTTCCTCCTTCTCTGCACAGGTCAAAAGGGCTTGAGTGTCGGCATTCTCTCTGGCTTCAGAGGCAAATCCCAAGGCGTGCCTCATCTTGCTCTTCATCACCCAGGCAAGGAAAATGATCTGAGAAGTGAAGTTAAGGTCCACGGAGGCGGAGAACTTCAGCCACCGGTGCTGCCTTCACCTCTGCACCCTGAGAGCTCCACCCCGGGCTGGTTCCTTACCTCCCCGGGATCATCCTGCCGGGTCGGCCCCAGAACAGACACAGCTCATCTGAGGACAGAGCCATGTCCGACACTCCCTAGTTCCTGTCCCCCTGAGAGCCCAGTACCCAGCCAGACGCTGCCTCTAACAAGCACTTAGTAGATGCTTGTTACACAAAAGGATTTTGAAAACCATTTTCCCTGGCTTACAGGGACAGTACACGTAGTGGGTTGAATAGTGTCCTCCCAAAATTCATACCCACTCGGAACCTCAGAATGTGATCTTATTTGGAAACAGGGTTTTTGCTGATATAATTAGTTAAGATGAGGTGGTAGTGGATTAGGGCAGATAAGGTAAGTCCTGTGGCAGGAACCTCACAGGTCACTGGGGTGTCAGCACATCAGGCAACACCCCCTTGGGGATCAGAAGGGGGCTCAGCGATCACTGACAGCTTTTCTCTCTGTTTCCCCACCCCAGGCTCCAGCACCGAAGAGGACAGAAAGCAGATGATCACCCGTGTGGGGCAGGTCAGCTTGCAAAGCCCTTCCCAGACTGTGAGAAGACAAGGCAAGGGTGAGGAAAACAGGTTCACAGAGGGCGGGGACCAATTCAGGTGGGGAGCAGCACCGAGACAGGAGCCTGGCTCTTCTGTGATCCCAAGGCCAGGAAGCTTCATACTCTCCTCTGCTGTTTCACAAAGCTCCAGTCAAGAGATATTTCTTCTTATTTAAAAAAAAAAAAAAAAAGGGAGGAGGAGGGACTTCCCTGGTGGCGCAGTGGGTAAGACTCTGCCCTCCCAATGCAGGGCGCCCGGGTTCGATCCCTTGTCAGGGAACTAGATCCCACACGCACGCCGCAACTAAGAAGCCAGCGAGCTGCAACTAAGGAGCCAGCCTGCCGCAACTAAGACCCGGTGCAACCGAATAAATAAATAAAATAAAAAAAGGACACAAAGCACAAAACTGCACATTGCAATTGTGTCTGCCTCCCCCAGGCTTCAAATCACCACCCTGTCTACTGGGAAAGAATTCATTCTAGCAAGAGGGTAGGAGGGCAGATGAGACACTGCAGCCAAGCCCCCCGGGCCTGGGGTGGATACGGCGAGGTCCAGCGCTGCACGGCCGAGGGAGGTCAGGAACCAGGGTGTGGCCCGTAGCAGGTATTCAGGCCGCCGGTCATGGGCCACGATGGCCGAGGCGTAGAGGAGGCCAGCCAGGGCCGACAGGAGCCGGGTCCACAGGTAGATGGAGGGAAATGTCCTACCCCAGCACTGGGCAGAGAGAGAAGGGGGCTGGGCTGGGAGAACACTGCCACCTCCCTCAGCTCACGTAAAGCTGATTCTAAGACCCAGGCCCCTGGTGATATAAGAGGTTGGAGGGCAAGCCCTCTGCCCATGGCCAGGCCCCAGAGGTGCCACTTCTGTTGGGCTTCAAGCTGCTTCCAGGAATTCCCTGGCAGTCCAGTGGTTAGGGCTCCTCGCTTCCACTGCAGAGGGCATGGGTTCGATCCCTGGTTGGTGAACTAAGATCCCGCAAGCTGCGCGGCGTGGCCAAAAAAAAGAAAGCTGTTTCTTTTGTCTGGCAAACTCCTATTCATCCCTCAGAACCTGGCTTAAACCCAACTCTGGGAAACCATCCCTTAACACCTCCACCCTAAGGGGAGCAAGTTATTCCCTCTTCAGGGTCCCTCACACCTCTGACATATCCCTCTATTGGAGTGCCTTTCACCCTGATCATGACTTAGCCCCTTACACATCTGTCTGTCCAACAGACAGAGGGCTCCTGAGAGCAGGGCTGAGGTCCTCACCATCTCGGGGCCCTGGAACCCAGCACTGGGCAGGGGCTTGTGAATGTCAGTGGGAAGAGCAGGACAGAAACTGAATTATGGAGAGCCAAGGGCACACCCTTCTTGTCTCGGGGCCACCAACTCTGAACCAGGCGGGACGGGAAAGTCAGGAAAATTAGAGATAACATTCTGGAAATTTTGAAGCCAAGGGGATATTTCTGGAGAATGAGCAATGGAAACATTGGTTTTTAAAAAAGGAAACATGCAATATTTATGTGTAAATATCCTTTACAGGTATAAAGTCACTTTATATACACATAAAGTATATATACAAATATATATTCTCAATTACATACAATTACATAGGTATTTAAATTAATATATAAATATAAATTATATTATATATATATATAACTTAGTTTGCTCATTAGATGACTGTACTTAGAGACATACAGGCCTTGGTTAAGGAATGGAAAAAATTCAAGAGAAAAAGCAAGCTTTAGCCGATTTTCTCCATTTTAATTTTAACCCTCAGAAAGATTCCTGGGACTTCCCTGGTGGCGCAGTGGGTAAGAATCTGCCTGCCAATGCAGGGTACACGGGTTTGAGCCCTGGTCTGGGAAGATCCCACATGCCACAGAGCAACTACGCCCGTGTTCCACAGCTACTGAGCCTGCACTCTAGAGCCCACGAGCCACAACTACTGAGCCCACGTGCCACAACTACTGAAGCCCACGCGCCTAGAGCCCGTGCTCCGCCACCACAATGAGAAGCCCGCACACTGCAACGAAGAGTAGGCCCTGCTCGCCGCAACTAGAGAAAGTGCGCGCGCAGCAACGAAGACCCTACACAGCCAAAAAAAAAAAGATTCCTGGGAATTCCCCGGCAGTCCAGTGGTTGTGTCTCCACGCTTTCACTGCCAAGGGCCTGGGTTCAATCCCTGGTTGGGGAACTAGGATCCCACAAGCCGTGCAGCGCGGCCAAGGGGAAGAAAAAAAAAAAGATTCCTCAGGAGTGTTACATCTCCCTCTGCATCTCTTCCAGTTTTGTTCCTGGGCCTCCCTGTTTCTGGCCTGCCACCCCCTGAGCAGACTACATGCAGCTGGGGACGGTGGCCCCTGGCCCACTGGCCCCAGAGGCTGCAGATGGAGTGTGACCCCTTCCCATCAGCAGCACTGCTATGGCAGGAAGACTTTGGGGTCCTCCAGCCCACCCACCTCCATTTTACAGAGGACATTGATGGCCAGAGGGGAAGGTGACTTGCAGAGCCGGGCTAGGCCCTGAGCTGGATGAGGCCAAGCTGGGGGAGCCCTCTGCTCTCACTCCCGTGCCAACTCATGCCCAGCACCCACTGACTCAGAACTCAAGCTCTTCTCAGGGTCGGTACTAGGGTCTAGAGGGCTCCGCCTGCGGCACTGAACACACAGCTGTACTTCAAGCATCACTGCTTGAAGACTGGAACTGGCTTGGTGACTCGAGATGCGGTATGAATTTCTCCAGCACACACAGGCCTGTCTAGCAGGTCAGGACAGACGGCTGGGAGGATGACCTGCCTGGTGGCTTCCTGGCAAATATGTGCTGGGGACTGGAAGCAGGCTGTGCCTCAGACTCTCTTACAGCAGCAATGATTCCCGGTGTTGTCAGCACAGTGCTTTACTGATCAGTGCGTGTTTCTCACCCTTTGTCCTGTTCAAGGACTTGCTCCTGGAAAGATGGGAACTTTTCTCACCCAAACCACCCAGCCAGGCTGCTCCTCAGCGCCCCCTCCAGGGGTAAATTAGAAGCGGCTTCTGGGGGATCCAGGGTCCAAGTCCAGTCTTGGCTTGGCTTCCCATAGCACTGCAACCCTGCTGGCTTTCTCCCTAATGAGGGAACCCTAGGTCTGAGTTATTCATGGGACCAGAGACACTCAGGGCTGGCAGCCCCTCCGAGATTGCCCAGCTCAGTCCCCTTGCAATCTCCCTCTATCTTCTGGCCAAGGGACCATCAGACTTGAATGCCTCTAGTGATGAGGAGCCCACTACCTCCTAAAGCAGGAATAACAATACCAATTGTTCTCAACATGCCAGGCACTGGGCAAAGTGTCTAACCCATGGAATTCTTCCTTTCACCGAATGGGAAGCGGCCCTCCCAGTAAGCTCTTGGTTATTGATTCTGGTCTTGGTCCTGTTCTCCGAGACTGCAAAGAACAAGGCTGCGCTTTCTGCCCCAAGACAGCCCTCTGTTTCCTGTATCCATGAGCTTCCTTTTTTCTAGGCCAAATGCAGTGACTCATTAAGAAGTGTCTGCTGGAACCTACCCTGGGCAGACCCCAAGCACCTGGAACACAATGAGAAGTAAAACTGACAAGGGCACTGCTCTCACAGTGCTGATGCTCTGCTAGGCGACCAGGCAGCAACTTGGTAAATAACTAAAGGAGCTAATTCAGGCTGTGATAAATGCAATGAAGAAAATGAAGCAGAGGGAGGGACACAGAGGTGGGGCTGGCCTGGGGCTCTTTTAGGTGGGATGGTGTTCTGCGTTGAATTGTGTCCCCCAAAAAAGATGTTGGAGTCCCAGCCACCAGAGGTAGTGAATGTGGCCTTATCTGGAAATAGGGTTTTTGCAGATGATCAAGGTAAGCTGAGGTTATTACGGTGGGCTGTAATCCAAGATGACTGTGTTCTTGTGAAAAGAGGAAAGTCAGACACAGAAACGTACGGAGGGAAGCCATGTGACCACACACACACACACACACACACGGAGAACTCCGCACAAATCCTGGGGTTGTGCTGCCACCAGCCAAGGAACTACCAGAAGCTTAGAGAAAGGCCTGGAACGGATCCCTCTCTAGGGCCTTCAGAAAGAGCATGGCCCTGCTGACACTTTGGTATCGGACCTCTGGCCTCCAGGACTTAAAGACAGTATGTTTCTGTTGTTCAGAGTCTGAGATACTTTGTTATGGCAGCAGCAGGAAACTAATACAGGTGGTCAGGGCACTGCAGCTGTTGCTTCAAAGGTCCTCATGTGACACGGCTTCCCAGCCCTGACCACACCCTGGAGGCCTATCCCAGCAGTGGCTGAACTGAGCACAGTGTTCCCCATGCTCTCCTCCCTTGACCTGGAGACGGCATCTTTGCTGATGAGGCCCTGTGCCCCGGGATGTTTCAGGCTGCAGCTCCCACGAGTAGTCAACTAAGCACCGCCTCCTCAAATCCTGTTCTCCTGGGATTGCTATTAAACCACAGTGCTCTTGGGCAAGACTAAATGACGGGCTGTCACATTTCTGATGTCAGGCCCTGCCATTTTCATGCGTCCATAATATGTGGCTCTTCGGCAGGCGCTCTCCTGCCTCGGTGGCCTTTCCCGCACACTCTCCTCTGCCCTGAGGGCCTTCCCTTCGCCTCTGCCTCCTCAGATCCCCCCTGGCCTTCGCTGCCAACCTGGGGCCGCGCCAGCACCCAGTGCCTGACAGTGTGAACAGTTTTCACCCTCACTCATTTGAATAATGTCGGAGGCTTCTCTCTTTCTTCCAAAACCCCAAACATTTGATTCTTTCTCAGAGCATTTAAACATCCTGCTTTCCATTTCTGTGTCTTCCTAGGGGAGACTGTGAGCTCCCCAAGGGCAAGCAGGGCATCTTAAGGCACATCTGTTTCCCCAAGGGACTGGCCATCACATGACTTCCCTCACCTCAGATGCCTGGAAAATGTCTGCCAACAAGACACTCTCGAATACACAGACCCCAGGAGCTTCATGATCCTGTTCTCTAAAACCTCAGATCTTCTCATTCCTTAATGGGGTGCTTGTCCATCCAAACTCAGGGGCTCCTTCCGGAGAGCCTGATTTTCATTTGCTACGAGAAATGGAGAGAACACAGTGCCCTCTCCCTGTGAGCCTCAGGACCCTCCGAGGCCTCGGTGCGGCTGTTCGCTGCCTGCACACACATGTATACATGCACACACACCCACGTACACACCCACACACGCACATGTGAACGGAGTCACCACCTCTCCACCCCAGTGACCTGGAGCTGGGAGGATGCTCCCAGATGCCCTAAGACCTGCCAAGGTGACCCACAGTCCCGGCCCCAGACTCACGATTCTGGAGAGTGGGGGGATCCGGGAAGCCCAGGAGCCCAAGGCTGCAATGCCGCCCAGCAGGTAGCCAAGGATTTCAGTATTGTCCTGCGGGAACAGTGATACATTCAGCACCCTGAGGAGATGCCCATGCACCCCAGGCCCGTCCTTCTCTGCTTTTAGGAGGTTCTTCCCGACAAGGTCTAACCCTGACGCCCACCCCCAGGGCATTTGTTGGAACCAGGAGAAGCGTAGGGGCCCACATTCCCCCCACCCCCACCCCCGTCAGTCAGTTCCCCCTGAGCAGGCTCCACCTCACCTGTACCAGGCTTCCCAGCAGCCTCCGCTGTGGCCCTCGGATGGGGCCTGAAGGCTTCGGGACAGCGGCCCACAGAGCCCAGCCTGGGCCCAGGCTCAGCGTCAGGATCAGGGCAAATATGCTGGCCCTGAGCTGCCGCCTCCTCTTTCTCTCCCGAGAGCTCCGACCTGCAACAAGACACCAAGATCCCACAGGGCTCCTGGGATCTGGAACTCGACAGACAGCTGCATGGGAAGAACTGGTGTCGACCCCAGACCCGAGGCCAGGATGGGCTCCCACACTGTTCCACAGGCCAGCCCCTCAGCCCCCTTATCCCACCAGCCCACCATGTGTTTTATGTTTCAAGGCAGAGCAACGTGATCCTTTATCATATGCATCTGCATGCACAGAGTCGCCCGTCCTAGACTGGAGACCGCTGAAGGCAGGCACTGTACCCGGCCGGTTCTATAATCGGCGCGGAGCCCGGCACAGAGTGGAACCGGCACAAGCTTGGTGAATGCATTATGAGTGGGCACACTGGTGCCAAGGCACCAAAGCTGTGAGTAGGATAAGCATCGTCTTTGAAAGCCTCCTTGAAATAGAAGACAGATCCGCCTCTGAACAATTCCAGAAAGAACATTCCTCCTCTGGGCAGCCTCAAGCAGCTGAGAGCATCTTACATTACCCCTGATGCAAGCATTTCCTTTTGGGACAAGGGTCCGAGCACACTGCTGCCCCTTCTCAGGAATGTCCCAGTCCCACATACTTAAGGCTACTCATCCCATCTCAGTCACTTCCAGCCCCCACTCGGCCTGAGGCAGCCCAGGCGCTTCGCTTAGAGCCCCTGGACTTGCACACTGAGTATCACTGTCCATCCCCAAAGCCCTGCCCCCTCCCCTTCCTGACCTCTGCCCATGCTGCTCTTTCACCTGGAATGCCCTTCCTTGCAGTCCCAGTTCCAACGTCACATCCTTCTCTGACACCTGCAGCCCCTCCGCTCCTCTGGTTGCCCATTGTGTGCCCACACCCCCTTACTAGCAGCGCTAACTGCCTTTTAGGCCCCTGACTCCCCACTCTGGGTGAAGCCAGGGAGCTCGCCCATTCGTCTGTGCCTGGCAGGGTCCAGGCTCGGGCGTGACAGGGAGAGGCCCTCGGCACACTGATGGATGAAATGAGTGGATGGATGAAGACCAGAACAGATGGCAGCCCACTTACCTGAATTGGACTTGACTTTGGAGCTGCAGACTGGGAAGAGAATGGACACAAAGTTCACCAGGTCAACAGCTGCTAGGTAGGCACCAGTGAAGACCTGGGGTCAAAGGAAAGAGGGTCTTGGTGTTCAAACACCTTTCAGCAACTGTAGCACCTCTCATTCTGGCTCTCCTCTACTACATGTGTTCCACTGATGTAGGGCTTCCAGGGACACCTCCAACTCCAGGAAAGGTTGGTTATCACCTCCATTTGACTAACGAGGAGATGGGGTGCTTTAGTAACCAATCCCATTATGCAGACTCCCAACAGAGAGATGGGACAAGAACTCAGCCCGCCCTGCTTTCCACTGGACGGCATAGTCTCTTCTGTGCAACTTTGGCCCAGCCACTGCACATCCCTGGGCCTCGGTTTCCTCATCTGTAAAGCAGGGATAATAACAGTGCCTCCCTCATTGTTGAGTAGATTGTATGGGCCAATACATGGGAAGTTGCCAGTGACTGGAGGAAAGTAAAATGCACCCACCCATTCATGCACTAGCTACTGACAGTATACCTGACACTTGAACAACTCAGGGGTTGGGGCACCAACTCCTGTGCAGTGGAAATTCCAAGTATAACTTTACAGTCAGCCCTCTGTATCTGAGGTTCTGCATCCATGGATTCAACCAACTGTGGATCCTGTAGTGCCGTAGTGTGTGTTTATTGAAAAAAATCCACGTATAAGTGGACACACACAGTTCAAACCCATGTTGTTTAAGGGTCCACTGTACTTAGTGCTTAAGAGCATGCATTCTGGGGTTTGATTCCTGACTCTGTACTTACTAGAGGGTGACTTTAGCAAGGTTATTTAACCTCTCCATGCCTCCGTTTCCACATGTATAAAACAGGGGTAATGAGCGCACCCACGTCATAGGTCGATTTGAGGATTAAATGAGTTAATACATGAAAAGCCTTTAATGTCAAGCACATAGTTAAGTATTTAATAAATATCAGCTATTATTATTGGACTTGAGCTAGGCCTCATTATAGTCTATCAGCTAATGAGAATGGGCTCCCAGAATGAAAGGTGATTTGTTTCTGATAGAATGCTGCTGACAGCAGGGTCTAGAACTCTCCAAATCTGTGTCCAACCACCAGGCTCCCCTCCTTCACATCTACCTGGATGGCAAAAGGCCAGGACCAGCCCCCTGAAGTGGGACCCATAGGTCCTCCTTGAGATATGTGTTTTGGGATAAGCCCCTTCTACACAGATTTGTTTGAGGGTCTAGACTTTGGAAACACTTGAAACTGCTTCTCACTTGCTCCAAAGCCCACATCACCACCTGGGAAAGGATTCAGACACCCCTGCCTGAGCTGTGGCTGGGCCCTGGGCTCTAAAAACCGGTAACAGCAACAATTCCTCTTTATTGGATATCTACTATGCGTCCGCTGGTGTTTTAAGTGAAGGGGAAATGGTAGCAAATAAAAAATTTTGCCCTTATGGAGCTGACATTCTGGTAGGGGTTAACATACAATAAGCCATAAACATAATGAATAAGTAAAGTCGATGGTATATTAGGGAAAAATAGAGCAAGATGAGGGTGTCTGGAGCACCTGTGGTAGAGGCAGGGCACACTTTTAAACAGGTGATCAGGGAGGCCTTATTGAGAAGGAGATATTTGAGCAAAGACTTAAAGGAGGTGAGCAGTGAGCCATGTGGGTACTGGAGGAGCAGGAAGGCCAGCAGGGGCACAAGCCCTGAGGTGAAACTGCCTCGCATGGGGAGGGAACAAGACAGAAACCACTGTCACCTGTGGGCCCAACACACCTGGATGGTGAGCTGTTTGGCCAGAATCGCCCCGATGGTGTCACACAGGCTGGTCAGGAGGCAGCAGGCAGCACACAGTGCCGACTGGTCCCGTCCGGATTTCTTCCCACATCTCAGATAGAGAAGCCTGCGGGGACAGACAGGCGTGTGGGCAGAACACAGAGATGTGAGTTTGGGTTCCCAAAGCAGGTGTCTGAAAAGGGCAATTGTGACTTTATGTGTCCTTCAGAATCACTTTCTTCCCGATATTCAGCAGGTGGTTTTGACCTTAGTTTACAGATGGGAAAAGAAAGGATGGAAAGCCTCCGAGCCTCTGACCAACAAGCCCATGGCAGGAGGCAGACCTCATGAAAGGAGGAAAGAAATTCCTCCTACAAATCTGGCTGCCTCAAGTTCATGACCCGCCACTCAGTGCTAACAAATGAGCTGTCAGCTTTTATGTTTTGAAAGGAAACAGGAGGGTTATAAAAGTAACCCAATCATTGCAGTTTAACTGCAGAGCAGAGTTAATTGCCTAGATTAAAAAGGCAACTTGCTTCTTTGAAATTAAAATGAAATCCTTCTAATCCATCTGTGCAGTGAAATGGCCTGGCTTCCGCCAGCTGCATCCAAACCGATTTCATTTTGGGTGCATGTTCTTCACACACCGGGGGAGACTCCTCTAAGTTGCGATGGCACTTTGGGCTGACCTCCCCCTAAGGGCCCCACTGCTGGCTTCTCTCCCTTACTGCCCGCTTTCCACCCCCAGGAACAAGCGCAGGAAGGCAGGAAAGACTGGAAGGGGCCAGATGTCTCTCTGTCAGCATCACTGAACGGATCTTGGAAATACTTTATTCTAGATGTTTCCCTGCTCCATCTCTATGGAGAAACTGAGGCATGATGGCAACTCCGGTTTCACTTCCTTTAACCACAGGGTGGTACTCACTCTACATCATTAGGACCATTTGGCTGGTTCTGAGCGTCAGCCCTTGGGACTAATGAATGAGGGCAGAAGGCCATTTGGCTCCCAAACATTCCCCGACCGGCCAGCCGAAGCCCAAAGCTCACAGTGGGAGCACCAACTGTTAATTTGGGTCCTGAAACTGTTTCAAGGCCCAGGAGTGAAGACTCCTACATTAGAGACTCTCTGAGTTAGACCCGAATTAGAAATAATTCATTTAGGCCTTCCCTGGTGGCGCAGCGGTTAAGAATCCGCCTGCCAATGCAGGGGACACGGGTTCGAGACCTGGTCCGGGAAGATCCCCCATGCCGCGGAGCAACTAAGCCCGTGCACCACAACTACTGAGCCTGCGCTCTAGAGCCCGCGAAGCCACAACTACTGAGCCCACGTGCTACAACTACCGAGGCCCGTGCGCCTGGAGCCCGTGCTCTGCAACAAGAGAAGCCACCACCATGAGAAGCCCGCGCACCACAACGAAGAGTAGCCCCGGCTCACCGCACCCAGAGAAAGCCCGCACGCAGCAACCAAGACCCAACGCAGCCAAAAAAATAAAACAAACAAATAAATAAATACATTTATTTAAAAAAAGAAATAAATCATTTCAACCCTCCCATCTGAGAAAGGAGAAAACTGAGGCCTATGGTGAAAGGTGAGTTAATGGCAGGCCTTCTGCTTCACGTGTGGCAGCTCTGCGTGTGCCCTGTGGCTCTTCGGCCACTTCCCCAGCTCTCAGGGGTCAGGGATCCCGGGCTGACTCTGACCCAGTCCCCACACAGCTGAGGCCAGGCGAAAAGGCAGAGGCTGTGCGCTCAGCCTGGCCACTGGGCATTCTCGAGGGAGCTCCTTAACCTCTCCAAGCCTTAGTTCCTGGAGGGTAAGACGTCTAATAATACAGGCTTTAGAGGGTGGCGGTCAGGGACAAGTGAGATAATGCACATGAAGTGCCTTGTTAGCGTCCATCCTCTGATCTGGGTAGTTTACCTCACAAGCCTGCCCCTTTCTAGTAGGTTCTGGGATTTCGGTTCTCCCCATTTACTCAGGCAAGTTAGTTAACCTCTCAGCAGCTCAGGCTTCTCATCTAAGCGGGGTCAATGCCAGTCCCTACCTCATGGGGCTGTGGCAGGGATCAGTGAGTTAACGCAGCACTAGGCCCTCAGTAACTGTTCTAAGTGTCTTCTTATTCATATTCCAGGGACTGGGCAGTGGGGCTGCAGAATCTCTCCACCAGTGTCAAATGTCTGAGGGGAACGTGATTGCCTGTCAAAGGTGAGCCGGAGCCTCCCTCAGGGGTGGTCCTCCTCCCCTGCCAGGGAATATGTGGGTGGCACCATCCTCCAAAGCTTGGGACAGGGTGGCAGAAGATCTGGAGACCATCTTTAGCCAGACTTCACCCTTAGAACCCAGGTTATGGGGACCACTTGGCTAAAACACTCCAGGTGTCAGACAGACCAGGGCAAAGTCTGTGGCCAGAGTCGGATACTAGCCTCCCCTCTTCTCAGCTAAGAGGGCCGGTAAATTGAGGCCAGAAACATTGAGAGACTTGTCCAAGGCCCTTGCCCTCCGCCCAGGGCTGATGGCAGTGTTGGAGCAATAATAATGCTGTTTAATGAGCACTTAGTAAGAGCTTTACCAGCACTATTTGATCCTCCCAGCCGTCCTATGTGCTATCATCCCCATTTACGTGAGTAAAACGAGCCCCAGGGATCTTATAGTTCGCCCCGCTCACACGGCCAGTAAACGGGGAAAGGCTGACACTAGAACCCAGGACTGGCTGCTCCCAGTCCACGGCCCCGTCCACTGCACCACCCAGCCTCCTTGTGCATGGAATCCGGAAAGAAGTATCTGATTTCAGTCTACAGCAAAATGTTCCTCTCGATCCTGCAATTGTGCTGCCTCCTGTATCCTCCCTTTCTGCCCCTTTCCCTCTAGGTTTCCAAGCGCGAGTTAGCAGGGGGCAGCGCCCCATTTCCCCCCGCGGCCGCCCCGGTCCCCGCCCTGGCGCCGCCCGGCCCCAGTCCCCATTACAGCGCGTGGACGGCGATCCAACAGGAAAAGGCGCAGATCCACAGACCGAAGGAGATGCAGACACGGTGGCGGGCGAAGCAGTGGTCCAGGTAGTCCCAGTCCCAGAGCGCGGGCGCGGGACTGGGCGCCTGCCCCATAGTTGTCTCGGCTCCGCCTGGCCGGCCTGGCGCCCACGCCTCCGCCTGGCCGGGGACCCGCGCGCAGCCTCCCACTGCTGCCCGCCGCCCCGGTCACTGCCTCCCCGCGCGTCCCCTTCTCCGATTCTGTTCCTTCGAGGCGGGCCCAGCCGAGCGCGCCGACCGCAGGCCGGAGATGGGCGCGCCCAGCTCCGCGCTCCCGGGGGCGGGCGGCGTCAGTCAAGACTCTAGGGAAAAGTTTCCGGGAACGCGCTGCTCCCCACCCCTCGCGCTATTGGCGGGGGTCGGCGGGCGGGACGCCGCCCCCCAGCGGCGGAAGCCGGGAGCAGCCTCTGCACAAAGGCTGCGCCCACCGCCCCCCAGACAGCGGCAGCGCGGCTCCCGCGGACCCCTCCGCTGTGACGCACCCCCAAACCCGGCGGCCAGAGCGGAATACAGTGACCTGCCGGCGCATTGTGAGGCACCTCGTCCGTTCATTAACCCACCATATTTCCTGAGTCAAACAATACATACTTGGCGCCTGGGGAGCTTGCTTGGGCGCTGGGGATCCCGCGATGAGTGGGGCTTGGTCCAGATTGTTAAAATGGCACAATACAAAGGGTGCTGTGGGAGGCCAAGAAGGAGGAATCAAACGCGCCCCTCTGCATCCTCTCTCACTCTTTTCTGAGGCTGGAGCTGCACGCTGTGTCCCTGCTCCGTTGCCCAAGCGGGGCTCTGGAGGCGAAGTCCTCTTACCCCGCGACCCCCGCAGCCAGTGAGCCCCGTGATTTTTGCAATCTGTCCCCTCCCATCAGCCACACTGCCATCAGTTCAAGTACACAGGGCTATGGTTCTTGAAAACAAACTATTATTATGATTTAAAATTTTCCTTGTTGATTTTAATAACTTCTTAAAGGACATGACTATATCATTTCTTTTATTTTTAAAAATAGCTTTACTGAGATCCCATGCATATATCATAAAATTCACCCATTTAAAGTGTACAATTCAGTGGTTTTTAATATATCCACAGAGTTGTGCAACCACCACCATTATCTAATTTTAGAACATTTTCATCACCTGCCAAAAAACCTAGTACCTACTAGCAGTTACTCTCCACCCCTCTCAAGCACTCCCAGCCCTAGGCAACCACACATCTACCTCTGTCTCTATGGAGCTGCCTATTCTGGACCTTCCTTATAAATGGAATCATCCAATAGTGACCTTTTTGTGACTGACTTCTTTCACTTAGCATAATGTTTTTAAGCGTCATCCATGTTGTAGCACGTATCCGTATGTTATTTCTTTTTATGGCTGAAAAATAATCCACTGTATGGTTGTACCACATTTATTTATCTTTTCATCAGTTGATGGACGTTTGGGTTGTTTCCACTTTTTGGCTGTTATGCATAATGCTGCTGTGAACATTTGCCTACAAGTTTTTGTGTGGACATAGGTTTTCAGTCCTCTTGGTCACATACCTAGGAGTGGAATTGCTGCTGGGTCCCATGGTAACTCTGTTTCAAGTTTCGAGGAACTACTGGACTGTTTTCCAAAGTGGCTACACTATTTTATTGGTTCATTCATTTTTAAAAGTTATGACCACACACGGGAGAAATAAAACACTATCTGTCAGGCATTGTGCTAGGAGCGGGAGACACATTGTTGAGAAAAACAGATGTTTTTCTACCTCAGTGGAATTTACAGTCCAGTAGAAAAGAGAGAGATATTAAACAGGCAATCGAGCAAATAAAGATAAAATTAAAATATGTTATTAAACAAAAGGGGCCAAAATTCAAATAGTAAAATGATTAAGATGAATTGATGTAAAATTCATGCCAACTAAGACAAGATTAAAGGGTTAAATTAAAAGGAAAAATATATGTAACCCAAGTTTCTCATAGTGTACAAACAATAAATGATCCTAGTCTGAAACCTCTGCCTCCTGATTCTTTTTTTTTCTTCTTCTTCTTTGTTTTTGCCCTTCTGGTTCTTTTCCGGCTCTTCCAGTGTTTGTCCTCTGTGCTTACAAATGGTCATCTCTGCCTTGCTCTCCTGTGGCTGCTGACTGGTGACTGCCTAGATCCCGGGTTCCTCTAGTGATGCTGTCTACTTACTGCTCCCAAAGGCAGATCTATCCAAAGATAATCTATTCCACTAATTATCTCACTGAAGTGAGGACACAGACCACAGTCTTGTGTCACTCTCTCACCAGGCCCTAAGGTTGCCTTATGCTCTCAGTTTTGTTCTGACTTGAAGATACCACTGTTTAATTTGATTCAATCTTTGTTATGGTTTCCTTCTCTCTCAGGCTCAGCATAGACCCGGGGGAGGTGGGCCTAATTTAAAAGTTGTGGGGACTTCCCTGGCTGTCCAGAGGTTAAGGCCCTGTGCTTCCAATACTGGGGGCATGGGTTCGATCCCTGGTCGGGGAACTGAGATCCCACAAGCTGTATGGTGCGGCTGAAAACAAACAAATAAATAAATAAAAGTTGCTTCAGGGAATTCCCTGGTGGTCCAGTGGTTAGAACTCGGCGCTTTCACTGCCATGGCCCCGGTTCGATCCCTGCTCGGGGAACTAAGAACCCTGCTTGGCCAATCCTCCTCACCCACCTTGGACCAGGTTTACACACATTAATGTCTTTTTCTTAAATTAGTAGTTAATTCTCTACCTTTTCTGTGACTCCTCTGAGAATCTGAAGAAAACCTCATCCCTGAAAAATATGAACTTGTGTACACACCCACACACAGTTTCTCGTATAATCTTAAGGAATTTATGGAACTCCTGAAATTCAACTATGGATTCCATAGCAAAATAGACCCAGACTAAAAATCCCTAGTTTAAGGGTTTAAGTCCTACAGGTGGCCTGCCTGAGCAGTTGAGGCAGTGTGGCCCACAAACTGTCGGTGTCAGAATCACTCTGACTGCCTGTCAGACAAAAAGCAGACCTACTAAATCCAACTCCCTGGGCATGTGTCCTTGGAATCTACATGGATGAGTTTCCTGGAGTTGCTGAAACAAATCACCACAAATGCAGTGGTTTAAAGAAACAAAAATATATTCCCTCAGTTCTGGAGGCCAAAAGTCTGAAATCAGTTTTCACTGGACCAAAATCAAGGTGTTGGCTGGGCTGCCTCTCCATGGCAGCTCTGGAGGAGAAGCTGTTTCTTGCCCTGCCTCTTCCAGCTTCTGGTGGCTGCCAGCGTTCCTTGCCTTATGGCTGCATCCCTCTGATCAGTCTCTGCCTCCTGCCTCCGTGGCTACATTGCCTTCTCCTCTTCTCTGTGTTAAATCTCCCTCTGCCTTTCTCTTATAGACACTGTGATTGCATTTGTGGCCTACTCAGATAATCCACGATAATCTTCTTGTCTCAAGTTCTTTAACTTAATCACGTCTGCAAAGACCCTTTTTCCACATAAGGTAACATTTACAGGTTCCAAGGATTAGGACTTGAAATCTTTGGGGGCCATTATTTAGTCAACTGCACTGCTTTGCACAAGCTCCTTAGGAGATTCTTTTTTTTTTTTTAATTAATTTATTTATTTTTGGCTGTGTTGGGTCTTCATTGCTTCATGCGGGCTTTCTCTAGTTGTGGCGAGCGGAGGCTACTATTCGTTGACAGCATGTGGGCTTCTTATTGCGGTGGCTTCTCTTGTTGCGGAGCACAGGCTCTAGGCACGCAGGCTTCAGTAGTTGTGGCATGCAGGCTCAGGAGTTGTGGCCCGCGGGCTCTAGGGCGTAGGCTCAGGAGTTGTGGCTCATGGGCTTAGTTGCTCCACGGCATGTGGGATCTTCCCGGACCAGGGCTCGAACTCATGTCCGCTGCCTTGGCAGGCAGATTCTTAACCACTGCGCCACCAGGGAAGTCCCTTCTTAGGAGATTCTTATGAGACACACTGGGTTATGAGATGACCCTCAGTGGGGCTGGAGAAGCTGCGGGGAGCTGTTCCCAGTCTCTGGATATCTTGGCTCATTGGATGATGCAGTGGGAAGACGTGGGCTTTGGAGAATCTTGACTGGAATTCTCACTCTGTGTTCTTGCAGGTGTGATTGGGGCGAAGCACTGATTCTCTCTGCACGAGAGTATTTTTACCTGTAAACTGAGAATAGGAGTACCTATCATAGAGTTACTGTGATTATTAGACATCCTGCAGACAAAGCATCTGGCACATGTCAACAGTGGCAATTATTATTGTTATTGTCCTTCCTAGGAAGAACCTCAGATCCAGTAAAAAAAAGAGGTATAAAGAAAATGTGAAAAGGAAGATCAACAATGGAGGGAGACACAGAGCTCAGTTCTTAGCTCTCTTCCCTTCCCCACCACGAGCCAGGAGCATCTGTCTTCTGTGCTTGTGCCTCCCGAGTGAGCTATCTGCAGCTCAGAGCTCCCAGACTTTAGACTCACATATGCAACTGCCTATGCGTGACATGTCTTGCATGTCTTAATTGAGCACGTCTAAAACCAAACTGGGTGATTTTCCTTCCCAAAGCTGCTCCGCCAGTGGTCTTCCCTACAAAGAAAATTGGGCGTCCTGGTCTTGAGGGGGTAGGTGCCTGCTCTCCTCCTCTGTTAGGGTGCCTCTCAAGCGCGATGAGTGTTGTCTTTCTACCAGGCTGTGAGCACCTTGAAGCCGGGGTTGGTTAGTTCCTAGCTGTCTGTCTCCTACCTGTCAGTGCTTGGCACATAGTTAGAAAAATATTTACAGAGTGAAAATACTGATTTTTAAACAGGCCAAAGAAATGTGATATGTACTTAAGAACATACTGAAAGGGCTTCCCTGGTGGCACAGTGGTTGAGAGTCCGCCTGCCGATGAAGGGGACGCAGGTTCGTGCCCTGGTCCGGGAAGATCCCACCTGCCGCGGAGCGGCTGGGCCCGTGAGCCATGGCCGCTGAGCCTGCGCGTCCGGAGCCTGCGCTCCGCAAAGGGAGAGGCCACAGCAGTGAGAGGCC
>RJWK010040261.1:7282-20148 GCA_004363435.1 Platanista minor | reverse complement strand
CAGGTCTGAAGAACTGTTGCCCAATTCAACAGTGCCAGCATTCCAACTTTGTTAAACCTACCAACATCTTAAATGGACTTTCTGTGGTGGTACCCTTTAAGAGGCGGATGAAAGCTACTACATCAGTTTGCACATTCTAATCACTTTCCAGTATCACAAGAGAGATTTTTACTTATATAATAGTCCTAGAGTATGCAGCTGGTAAAACCAGAGGCTACAATCCAGTATTACTGCTAAGAGACATTTTTCATCCACCAATGTTGTACATGTATGAAAATGGTGTACTGTATACTTTAACACGCCCTATACTTTGTATTGGAGAGTACAATAATGTAAATCCTAAAAGCACCACTATTTTAGCATAATAAAAGAAAGTCCAAAGAGCTCCTATATAGACTACTCCAGATAACTTCGCTTCTTTGATACTTGTAGCTTATTGTAATTTTTTTTAAGAAATTCAAGGTCATTATCATTGTATTGTACAAATAAGCGCTTTGATTAACACAGCTATATAGTTTTTTTTAATTTTTAAAAACCTGTGGAGACAGTGATCTTGTCTTTAAAATATGATAGTCCTTTCAGTATAATGTCTTAGATTAAAGACGTTGCCTTTTAATATCTGTTGGGAAGGAAATGTCCAGACTTTTCAAATCTTTTATTATATGTTTCCTTTTTTGTTTACATAGGGAACAATGTTTATAGTTGTGTGTACAGTGGGGGTCTACAACAAGAAGTGTATATTTTCAAACAATTTTTTAATGATTTAACAATTTTTGTAAATCATTTTCAGGCTTCTGCAGCTGTAGATTCTCACTGTGAATCCCCTGCTTGCTCATGCATAAGTGTATTTGCAATACCAAATATACAGGTTTAGTATTTTTGCCTGTTAGTGATTGTTTCACATGTGTAACGTTTTGGTTGAGATGTTAAATGGTGGACGAGTACTGTGGATGTGAATGTGGGAAGTAATTTTAATAATGTGTAATTGGTCACAAGGCCTAAGTTGCAGTAACTATTGCTGTTTTATTTAACAATGCCTTGTTGCTTTGTATGCATTAACGTTTGGGTGTAAAGATTGTGTGTCTATCCAACAGGGAGCCACAGTATTTAAATTGACCAACCTAATGTTACAACTACTTTTGAGGTGGCCAAATGTAAACTAAAAGCCTTAATTAAAGTGGTGCAATTTTGTATAACTTAGCATCAGTAGTTCAATAAATTTGGATTGCCATGCAAGGGCTTGCATTATAATTACTTGCCACTTGAATGTGTTTTGTGTAATGTTTAATAGTGCTAGTAAATAAATATGGGTTTAACTTCTTTTTAAATGGAATGGGTGCATTTTGCATAGCATGGTTTCATAATTTAACATTTGGGCAGACTCATTAATTGCAGAAATGATGAGAGAAAGAAGTCAGATATTGTTCTTAGTATTGTTTGAATATCCACATAACCATCTTTTGAATTTTTCCTTTGGAAAGAATTTTGTAAATCAAGCAATATTACTTATGAACGTATGCCTTCTGGGCAGTGTTCAGTAGCTCTTTGAGGTATAGGAGGAAGAATTGAAAATACTTTGGCAGGTGTTAAACTTAGATTTTTTTAAAACAATAGGGTGCAGTTGTACTTGTCATAAAAATCTTTCAATGAAGTGGACTCAAGTACTACTTTCTTTTTATATAATGAGTGTTTGTCTTAGATGTGGTGTAATTCAGTTCTTTTTTGAAATCTGTAAATGAATCTTAACTCAAACTTTATCAAAATATTTTCCAGCCACTGAGCATATTAGCAATTTACTAGTGATACCATCTAATTTAGGGATGTCTGCTAATCCCCTAAATACTTGGTATTTGAATGGGACATTTAAAAGCTTTCATTTTAAAAAGAAAGAAGTTTTATTCCTTACATATTTCACAGAGTTCCATGTATTAAAAGGTTCCATGTTATCTAAAGAAAAAAATGTTCTCTCAGAAACCCCACTTAACTAAGAGACTTGTTTTGGCAGAACTGGTTTTATTTATAGTCACTGGGAGGCACTTAAATCCGCCAGAAGTGGAATTATGGAGCACTAAAATCACTTCAATTTATTATGTCCTGTTGTTACATCCATCTGGCCGTCTTTGAGGGCACCACCATTAATCCAGTTGCCTTCATAAATGTTTGTTACCCACCAGCTATGTGCCAGGCTGTGTTCTAGGCTCTTAAAAACAGATAAATATTCAACAGATAAATTTAGTAATTTCTTGTCAGCTATTTATTCTAGGTCTGAGGATAGAGCAGCAACCAAGATCAACTTAGGACCCTGCCCCCTAGGATTGATACTTTACTTTGGGGTTTCTCAGCCTCAGCACTGTGGATGCTGTATGCTAGATGATGAGTTGTTGGGGGCTTTCCTGTACATTATAGGGTTTTTAGCAGCATCTCTGGACTCAGCCCACTAGATGTCAGTAATACAACCCCCGCCCCCAAGTTGAGACAAGTAGAATTGTCTCCACACATTGCCAAGTGTCCTCCAGTTAGATTCAGGGAAAGGGGAGAGGGGTGTTGAAGGGCAGAATTGCCCCAGTTGAGAACTGTTGATCTGGTGGGAAACAACACATTAATTACAGATGAGTGTTAGGGGGGGTACAAAGCAGACAGTTTACTATAGTGAATAAGAATGGGCTCCGGAACCAGATTTTCTGGGTTTCTAATCCCAGCTCTGCCACCTCCTAGCTTGTGACCCTGGTTAGTTTCCTCAGTTGCTTTATCTGTAAAATGGGAATGATAGTAGCATCTACTTCACAGGAGTTAAAGAGAGTGAAGTACATGGCCAGTGTCATCCTCCAGGTCAATATTTTTGTTGCTTTTTATTTTGTATTTTGCTAACAGAAATGGGGCTGTGGTTTTGGCAAAAAGCACCATTGTCTCCCATACAAAACAATAACTGCAGCTTAGGAATGCAAGTCATATGTAGATTGACTTTTCTGGTAATTAAATGGACAAAAATATTAAAATATTTAAGTCAGAAAACTAATGAGTCCCTTTTTATGTCCCCAAGGATACTTGGAGAAAAGCAAATTTTTGGAGAAAAACAGTGGTATTTCACGTAATTTTTCTAAAAAGTGTAAAAACCCTGTTTTAACTTTCATGTTGATTCAATTCCTTTTCTTAAATATATAATCTTTACCACACGTGGATATTATGAGTAGGAAGTTTTAAAACCTCTATTTATGAGAATAAGTTTGCTTTGCTTTTTTTAAAATTATCTCTAGATGTGGGGCAGAAAGCTTAGAATCAAAACTCATTACTGCAACATTTTTTTCTTCTGGTTTGTCTGTCTGTGTCTTCATTGAATTTAATCCCCACCTATTATTCTGCCACTCTTTAAATCATAGAAATGTAGAGTTACAGTATTTTATAATTAATACTCCTACGACCTTATCTTAGAAATAATCATAGTGTTTGCAGTCTTTTTTTTTTTTTTAATTTTAATGTTATTTTTTGGCTGCATTGGGTCTTTGTTGCTGCACGCGGGCTTTCTCTAGTTGCGGTGAGCGGGAGCTACTCTTCATTGCAGTGCGGGGACTTCTCATCCTGGTGGCTTCTCTTGTTGTGGAGCATGGGCTCTAGGCGCGCGGGCTTCAGTAGCTGCGGCACTCAGCCTCAGTAGTTGTGGTGTGCAGGCTCAGTAGTTGTGACGCACGGGCTTAGTTTTAGTTGCTGTGCAGCATGCGGGATCCTCCTGGACCAGGGATCAAACCCTTGTCCCCTGCATTGGCAGGCGGATTCTTATCCACTGTGCCACCACCAGGGAAGTCCCAGTGTTTGCAGTCTTTATCTCTCAAACTAGCAGTGAGCCTTAACAAATTGTGACTTATAAGACTCAAAAATTTTTTAATCTGTTCTATAATTTGTTACAGTGCATCAGTACATCTGGTATTTTATGAATGTATGAGAGAAGTGAAATAGAAAACAGAACTAAACTTCTGTTCCCTTAACTGACCATTGAAAGAAGAACGTATGAGTCCTTTATATGATATTGATGATACTTGTCAAAATTCTAAACCTATTAATGGAGGCTTGACATTAATTTATCTTTGAAAGGTAGAAATAAAATACTTATTGCTGAATAGGTCAGTTTTCTAAATGCTGCAGAAGTAATCCATATGTTGCACATACTTTGAATTTGTTCCCTTAAAACACCCTTTGTGTGGCCTATAGATTACTGACCTTAAAAATTAAAGATTTTTTCCAAAATTAGGGATATCCACCTGATTTTTATATCTTAAGAATCAAAAAACACATTCAGTATTGCATATTTACCATGGTTCACGCACTGTTCACTATGCTAGCATGGATACAGCAGGGATGTTCTGCTCATGTGGAGCTTACATTCTATTGGGGGGAGGGGGGAGTCAACAAATGAGCAAAACTCAATTGGTAAAACAATCAAACTGTCTCAGAACTTTCTATTTGGGACAACTTAATGATTTTAGAAAAGCATGGTATCGTTTTTAATATGTATAAAGATGTTATTTGTAGGCACTTTCTGTATTCTGATTTATTTGAAAGGGTGTGGAGAGAATTTTTACTGGTTTATTAGAAACCTAGTTTAACCTGATTTTCCTCATACAGTGACTTAAATGAAATAATTATCCATATTCAGCATTTGGGTCAAAATGCAGGTTTTTTCCTGAAGACTAAACAAGGCATATCATACAAGATTTTAATGTGAATAGAGTATTCACTTACATCAAAAGGGTACAGCAGTTTTTTTAAATAGGCAGAGATCAAAGCCTTCAGTGTTTTTGTCATCTACCATTATTACCCATTGAACTTTCTATTTATAGTGTGGTAGTTTATGCCCCCTGGGAGCACTAAGTTCAGAACAGGAAACTCTATTTCTGTCAGACATTTGAATGTGAAATGTGCTGTGTTTGGAGGAGAGGGGAGTAGCAAAAAGTAAATGAGAGAATAAACCCAGTCCCTGCTGGCAAGGTGCTTAATGTATCAGTGGTGGGGAAGGCCAGTCAGAAAGTATCACATAAGTAAAAATCTAGTACCTCATATCTAACCACAGAGAGTTCATGCTCCATTATCCACACTAATCCAAGTGACTTAGAGTAAAAATTGTATTTTGCTTGTATGGACTATTTGATTTATATTTCTATTTGTTTTACTCAGGTCAGTGTTAATTAGATTCTCTGAGCAAATCAACCATTGATGGAAAACTACATGGCTGGCAGAAAAAAATGAGTGTCTTTCCATACTGGAAATGGAGCAAGATCAGATGGGTACATCATGGAGTGGGAGTAATATGACTAATCAACAGATTTTGACAGCTGTGTGAAAGATAGCTCAGGAGGTAAAATGGTCGAGCTGGAGGTAAACCAGCCAGTTTGTAGGCTGCTTGGGTTTGTAAGCATGAAGTGATATCGTTGGAGCTGTGGTGAGAAGGGGAGCCCACAAAGTTTTAAAAAAGAATAACTGGAGAATTGTTTAATGGCTTAGATGTGGGAGCTGAAGGAAAGAGTGAAATACTGGGTTATATGAGCCAAACCAGAGGGATTGAAACCAATGATGATAAAATACAAAAGCCAACAAGGAATCGTGGTTTTTACTGCATGAGCGAAACAACTTTTTGGTGTGATGAAGTTTATTTTATTTATTTATTATTTTTTTTTTTTTGCGGTACGTGGGCCTCTCACCGTTGTGGCCTCTCCCGTTGCGGAGCACAGGCTCCAGACTTGCAGGCTCAGCAGCCATGGCTCACGGGCCCAGCTGCTCCGCGGCATGTGGGATCCTCCCAGACCGGGGCACGAACCCGCGTCCCCTGCATCGGTAGGCGGACTCTCAACCACTGTGCCACCAGGGAAGCCCGATGAAGTTTAAGTGAAATGTTTTAAAGGGTATCTTCTGAGGAGAGGTGGATTTTAACAGATAGACTTTGAAGTCATTGACATACAGGAGGCAACTGAAACCATGAGTGTGAATGAAATTATTTTCATAAGGATTAAGTATAGAGAAAGAAATATAGGAAAGCCTGGGCTCTGGGATGGGGAGGAGAAAGGTTGGCGTACAAAGGATTGCTGTTACAAAGACAAGGGCATAGAAGGCAGCAAATAGCCTTCTATAGCCAGAGAATACAACATTCTTAATGGCTAAGACAGTGTCCCCCTCTACTTGGTTTACACTGGTAAGGCCAGCAGCAGTTCATTCTCTCATTGCATCATAATTTATATGTCTCTTCATATACTTCTTGGTGGGGAATTAGCTACTAATCTAAGGAGATGATAGGATAGTTTGGGAAATACCATCCTCTGATTAGTACCGGGTCTGTGGATATCTGTTCAGCAACTACAGGCACACCTCAGAGATATGGCAGGTTTAGTTCCAGACCACCGCAATAAAGTGAATATTGCAATAATGCTAGTCACAAATTTTTTAGTTTCCCAATGCATATAAAAGTTATACTATACTGTAGTCTATTAAGTGTGCAGTAGCATTATGTCTAAAAAAAACTACAAACCTTAATTTAAAAGTATTTTATTGCTTTAAAAAATGCTGATCATCATCTGAGCCTTTGGCAAGGTGTAATCTTTTTGCTGGTAGAGGGTTTTGCCTCAGTGGTGATGGCTGCTGACTGATCAAGGTGGTGGCTGCTGAAGGGTGGGGTGGCTGTGGACATTTCTTAACATAAGACAGCAATGACGTTTGCCACATGGATCAGCTCTTCCCTTCATGAACGATTTCTCTGTGGCATGCAATGCTGTTTGATAGCATTTTACCCACAGTAGAACTTCTTTGAAACTTCAAGTCAATCTTCTCAAACCCTGCCGCTGTATTATCAGCTAAGTTTATGTAATATTTAAAATTCTTTGTTGTCATTTTGACAGTCTTCACAGCATCTTCACCAGGAGTAGATTCCATCTCAAGATACCACTCTTTGTTGATCCACAAGAAGCAGATTATCATCCGTTGAGGTTTTATCATGAGATTGCAGCAATTCAGTTACATCTTTGGGCTCCACATCTAGTTGTAGTTCTTTTGCTGTTTCCACCACATCTTCAGTTACTTCCTCTTCTGAAATCCTGAACGCCTCGGTGTCATCCATGAGAGCTGGAATCAACTTCTTCCAGATTCCTGTTAATGTTGATATTTTGACCTCTTTCCCTGAGTCAGAAATGTTCTTTTTTCTTTTCCATTGTGGTTTATAATTCCCTTTGGTATACAGTAAGACCTTGTTGTTTATCCATTCTGTATATAATAACTTGTATCTGCTAATCCCAAACTCCCAATCCAATGCTCCCCCCCGCCCCCCGCTGGCAACCACAGTCTGTTCTCTATGTCTGTGAGTCTTTTCTGTTTCGTAAATAAGTTCATTTGTGTCATATTTTAGATTCCAAATATAAGTGATACATGGTATTTGTCTTTCTCTTTCTGACTTAGTATGATAATCTCTGGGCCCATCCATGTTGCTGCAAATGGCATTATTTCTTTTTTATGGCTGAATAGTATTCCATTGTTTTATATATGCCACATCTTCTTTATCCATTCATCTGTCAGTGGACATTTAGGTTGCTTCCATGTCTTGGCTATTGTAAATAGTGCTGCTGTGAACACAGGGGTGCGTGTGTCTTTTCCAGTTATAGTTTTGTCCAGGTATATATCCATTAGTGAGATTGCTGGATCATATGGCAACTCTGTTTTTAGTTTTTTAAGGAACCTCCATACTGTTTTCCATAGTGGCTGCACCAATCTACATTCCTACCAACAGTGTAGGAGCGTTCCCCTTTCTCCACACCCTTGCCAGCATCTGTTATTTGTAGACTTTTTAATGATAGCCATTCGAACCAGGAATGTTCTTTTTTTTTTTAATTATTTAATTTTTTTTTTTTTAAAATTTTTGGCTGCATTGGGTCGTTATTGCTATGTGGGCTTTCTCTAGTTGTGGCGAGCGGGGGCTACTCTTTGTTGCTGTGTGCGTGCTTCTCATGGCGGTGGCTTCTCGTTGCAGAGGATGGGCTCTAGGTGCGTGGGCTTCAGTAGTTGTGGCTTGCGGGCTCTAGAGTGCAGGCTCAGTAGTTGTGGCGCACAGGCTTAGTTGCTCCGCGGCATGTGGGATCTTCCCGGGCCAGGGCTCGAACCCATGTCCCCTGCATTAGCAGACGGATTTTTAACCACTGTGCCACTAGGGAAGCCCAGGAATGTTCTTGATAGCATCTAGAATGGTGAATTCTTTCCAGAAGATTTTCAAATTACTTTACCCAGATCCATCAGAGGAATCACTATGGCACCTATAGCCTTATGAAATATATTTCTTAAATAATAAAACTTGAAAGTCAAAATTACTTCTTGATCCATGGGCTTCAGAATGGATGTTGTGTTAGCGGGCATGAAAACAACATGAATCACCTTGTACCTCTCTGTCAGATCTCCTGGGTGACCAGGTGCATTGTCAATGAGCAGTACTATTTTGAAAGGAATATATGTATATTTTTTTTGAGCAGTAGGTCTCAACAGTGGGCTGAAAATACTCAGTGAACCGCATTGTAAATAGATGTGCTGTCATCCAGGCTTTACTGTTCTATGTATATAGATCCCAGAGTAGATTTAGCGTAATTCTTAAGGGCCCTAGAATTTTCAGAATGGTAAATGATCATTGGTTTCAACTTCAAGTCACCAGCTGCATTAGCTCCTAACGAGAGAATCGGCCTGTCTTTTAAAGCTTTGAAGCCAAGCATTGACTTCTCCTCTCTAGCTATGAAAGTCCTAGATGGCATCTTCCAATAGAAGGCTGTTTTGTCTACATTGAAAATGTGTTGTTTAGTGTAGCCACCTTCATGAATGATCTTATTAGCTGGATCTTCTAGATAATTTGCTGCAGTTTCTACATCAGCACTTGCTGCTTCACATTGCACTTTGATGTTATGCAGATGGCTTCTTAAATCTCAAGAACCAACCTCTGCCAGCTTCAAACTTTTCTTCTGCAGTTTCTTCACCTCTCTCAGCCGTCTTAGAATTGAAGAGAGTTAGAGCTTTGCTCTGGATTAGGTTTTGTTTCAAGGGCATGTTGTGGCTGGTTTAATCTTGTATCCAGACCATTGCAACTTTCTCCATATGAGCAATAAGGCTTTAATTTTCTTATCATTTGTGTGTTCGTTGGAGTAGCACTTTTAATTTCCTTAGCACTCACAATTTGGCTATCTGATACAAGAGGCTTTGGACATGCCTTCCTCACTAAGCTTAATCATTTCTGGCTTTTGATTTAAAGTGAGAGACACACAACACATTCTTTCAGTTGAACACTTAGAGGCCATTGTAGGGTTATTAATTGGCCTAATTTCAATACTGTTGTGTCTCAGGGAATAGGAAGGCCTGAGGGGAGGGCAAGACAGGAATGGCCAATCAGTGGAACAGTCAGAAGACACACAACATTTATTACGTTTGAGGACTTATATGGGCATTGATCTGTGGCACCCCAAACAATTAAAATAGTAACATCAAAGATCACTGATCACAGATTGCCATAACAAATATAGTAATAATGAAAAAGTTTGAAATATTTCAAGAACTACCAAAATGTGACACCGAGACACGAAGTGAGCAAATGCTGTAGGAAAAATAGGCTTGCTTGCTGCAGGGTTGCCACAAACTTTGTAAGAAACACAATAATCTGCTAATTGTAATAAAGTGAGGTATGCCTATATAAAGTCTGTTTCAGAGCCAGTATTTGAAACTTCTTTTCAAATTCAGCTGTACCACGTCCACAAGGCATCTTTCAAATACATGTCATTGAAATATTTCTCCACCTACATTTCCAATGATATAAACATGTTTGTTCCTCTTGTCTTTCTTAAATGGCACTTTGGTGTTTTACCCATAAAAATGTATTAGGGTGGTAAATTATTTATTAACTGGGTTCTCATATGTTGTCGACTTGTTTCTGTTATTTTCTAAAAAGACATTGGTGTCCTAGCTAGGCAGTATGTGTTAGTTCCTAGGGCTACTATAACAAATTACCACAAATTTGGTGACTTAAAGCAACAAACTTTCTGTGACAGTTCTGGAGGCCAAAAGTCCAAAATCAAAGTGTTGGCAAGGCCTCGCTCCCTCTAGCGGTTCCAAGAGAGAAGTCATTCCTTGCTGCCAGCATTCCTGGGCATTAGGCCGCAATCACTCCAAACTGCCTCAATCTTCATATCGCCTCTGTGTCTCATCTGTCTTTTAAGGACATTTATGTTGGCATTTAGGGCACAGCCAGATAATCCAGGATAATCTCAAGATCCTTAATCACACCTGCAAAGACCCTTTTTTCAAATGAAGATAACATTCACAGGTTTGGGGATTAGGATGGGAACATATCTTTGGAAGCCATTATCAGCCTACTACACAGCGTTTTACTAATTTTGCAGTAACAAAGACCAGCATGGGTCTACTCTAGGATAATCCGAAACATGCCAAATTGAATCAGCAGACCTAAGGGTCTCCCTAGAGAGATCCCACCTAGGAAAGCCCCAGAATTAAGCTACTCTGCAGAGATCCTTCTAAGGGAAACTTCGTAAAGTCAGAGGAGACCTTCATGAATCAATAAGAGGTCCAGTCTGGGCTAGTTCCACAATTCCAGAACCAATATAGTGTCCATGAAATGCTGTTAACCATTATCCCACTGAATTACCTTCCACTTGGGTTAGCACACATCCAGTCTATCTGACATTTTATATTATTCAGCGCTGACAGGAATTTCCCCCTTCTACTGAGTTAGTTTTAGGAGTGATACGAATAGTAAACTTTATTTTCTTTGCTTTTCATTTCTATACACAACAAAAAGGGTTTTGCCTCCACCTCACCCCCTCACCTTCAATCAGACATACATGATTCATATTAGAAGAAAACAAGTGCTTCTGAAACCAGTGTCATGATTTAGATTTTATTCAACCTCTGCACTGAATTGCATGTTTCATTTACTGCCTGCCTTTGTTTGTTTTTAGAAATGGGAGCAATGGATGGGCACAAGAATTAAATGATAAAAATTCATTTGGTTGGAATAAAGTACATTGAACATTCAAGCAAATAAGGGATTAATTCAATCCAGTGTGATTTGGGGTTTTTATATTTGTTAGTACATCCTGCATTAGGTTTCTATGAGGTTTCTCAAAAATGAATTGGAACTTTCTCCAGATAGGCCTTATCTGTTCGTTATTTCTGGTAACTATTTGAAGTAATTGGTAAAAGGAGACAGTAACCATCTGTGGGGTTTATGTGTTTAAGATACAAACTTATAGTTCCCAGAAGTTGATTCAGTCATTCTCTATCATAACTATTCTGGAAAAAGTTCTTACTTTGTTCACTTATTCCTTTGGGTTTTCTGACTTCACTAAAGCATGACTTGGATTGTGCAAGATTTTAACTAGAGACATAGAGTCTATTTTATTAGACTAAAAGACAGTCATGATTCCTGAAATGCATCTTGGGCTCCTGCAGAAGCTAGACCAGCTGGTAATTACTATGTCAAACACCTAACAGCTAGCTCTTGTTCCGAAACGAAGAGATGATATTAGCTACCACCATGCCATTAATTTCATTCCACCAGTGCTGTCATAGAGGATGGCACTAAAGAAGGAAGAGGCACCCATCACCACTCCCTTCATCCTTCCATTCTGAACCAGTACAGGATATTCTAATGGTCAGGGCATCCTCTCCTTAGCAGGATGTAGCTAATGCCGGATACAGAGTTAATGGTTTTGTTGCCCTGGGCCCCCTGCCAAGGTTCTTGTTCAGGGAGTGGAAAGAGGACAGGTCTCAGGATGTCATCCAAATAAGATAGAAGTAAAATGTCAAACCATGTCAGCCCTGGAAAGTGAAGACCATTTACAGTGCCACCTCCCCGCCCCACTGTCTGCCGGAAGAGAGCTATAACTACCCTAGAGTTCATCTCCCCAAGGCTATTACATCATAAGGAAGGACTTTTTTCTTGGCTCAGTTGCTTGTGAAACTCACTGAGAGGAGCAGTAGAATTAGTCACAATTGGCTCAACTGCTTTATCTCACTTCGAGGAAGAAAGGTAACAAGTTCTAGGAAGCAAAAGATTTTGTAACAGGTCTCCTTGACCTGCACACAATAAATTCAAAAATACCCCATGAGTTAAACCAAAACATATTCAGTATCTAGCCTTAAACCTAGTTTGACTATAACGTCTCTTTTCCAAAGGAAGGTAATCTGTGGAATAATAATGATTCCAGAGATTGTTATAAAATAATAACATTAATTATTATTTTAAATCTGTTATTACATAATAACAATCTATGGAATCATCCCCAAACATAGACTATTTCTCTGCTCTCCTTTCCTGTCATCCTATCAAGGTGAGAGAATCACAAATAAAAACTTAAGAAACCTGTTACCCATGCTCCTCAAAACCAATTTAAATGGAGAATGATGAAAGAATAAGAAAAACCAGCAAGTGATAGCTGAATTCTTGTTCTTTCGCATGAAGTTCTGATGAGAAACTAGGGATTCAAGAACTCAACTCTGATAGTTTAGAAGTAATAACAATATTAGTTATTTCTTGGACCCCTACCATGTGCCACCCACTGCTCTAAGCACTTTACAGGTTTTTATTTAGCCTTCAAAACGATGCTATGAAATATTAGTGTCCCCTATTAGTGCTAATGGATGCCTTAAATCAATAGAATAAAACATAAACACTAGAAAAGGAAGTTATTATAAATAAATACTTGAAAAGCTCAAAAAGTCAATTAGGGGCTTCCCTGGTGGCGCAGTGGTTGAGAGTCCGCCTGCCGATGCAGGGGACACGGGTTCGTGCCCCGGTCCGGGAAGATCCCACATGCCGCGGAGCGGCTGGGCCCGTGAGCCATGGCCGC
>RJWK010040260.1:0-20047 GCA_004363435.1 Platanista minor | reverse complement strand
AAAAAAAAAAAAAAAAAAAAAAAATTTTAAGGAGAGTGTCAGCATGGATTGAAATGAAAAGGCTGAAATAACTTTCCAGCCTGTGGAATTGTCCTTTTCTAAACGTCAGATGCCTGCAGAGGAAGTAGAAGATGCTGTTCTTTTCTTTTGCGCATCGTCCTGGGAGGTGGATCTCAGCGCTTCTCTCCCTTAGCCCTGGCTATTTTGAAGAGACTGCTGCCAGGACAGTCACTTAGCACAAATGTGCAGGCCTACTTTCCATCCATAGCAGAGGTACTTTCCATTAAGCTATGCTTTTTGAGATATCCTTGACATTAATGGTTAAAACCAACCTTCATGGAGCTGTTGCTATGAGAAAGACATTATGCTTAGGTTGCCAACTCATAGTCTAACATAGGTTTTTGGGAGGTGGTTTTAAACCATTCTCTTTCATTCAGTTGAAATGAGGGTGAGAAGAGGTGCTTAACTCCTAATCACATAGAAACCCACATCCAGCCTGTTTGGCTGCTTGGGTAAAGGGAGTGAGACCACAATGACTTGAAAAAAGCCTTTTAGAGATTTTTATTTCGTTTTATTTCTGTTCTTCAAACTTAATAATAGGGGCATAGACAAAATATGTCCGAGTCATCAGAATGGTTTAGCTGTAACCTTAGGTAAGGGTTGGAGTGGGGGAAAGAAAGCAATAGATTATGTGGCTGTAGCTACTGAAAGAATATTTGCAAAAATTCTGTGGATTGGTCCATGGAATTTGGAAGCAATTGCCTAGCATGCTTCTTTTCAGAAGCTCAGCACCCATTGTGAGGAGTCTGGCATTCTCTGAAAAAATTCTTGCTTTTTTTCTCCTGTAGCCTCCTCTTCTTTATTTTGTCAAACAGTGTGTGTGTGTGTGTGTGTGTGTGTGTGTGTGTTTTGAGGGGGAGGTGCCATGTTAGCAAACCCTTGAGATGTCGCTGTCCTTTCTCTTGTCTTCAGCTCTACTGGAATGAGCAAAATTGACAACCTCTAGATACCCAGAAGGAGCCTTGAGATCCCATAGAGTGAAGTACATATTGTGGCTAATTTTACTTATGAGGAAGATAACTAAGAGATTTCTTAAATGCTGAAATAGAGTATCATCTCTTGTTTTCCAAAGCAGGGTGCACAGATCCTAATAGCAGCATTGTTTCTACCATGCATGTCCCAGAAGGAAAAGGAGAAGAGAGGGAACACCTGCTATGTATCAGGCTTTTAACCTATTATCTTGGTTAATTTCAGTGACTAAGAAAACAGTGTCTACTAAATTGCAACAAAAACTACAAAGCTTATTTAGTGGCACTGGTGAGTCTTCTCAGAGAATGATCGAAAGAGCTCTTGATTTCTTACATCAGGGACTAGGAACAAGCTCTGGATGGGAAATCTGCAGTTTGGGGGTCATTTTGCTGCTCTCTGGAGGAAGAGTCAGGCACCGAGTGCTTTGAGGTTCCCACTACTCACCCCTCACCCCATACTGAGGGTCCCACTACTCACCCCTCACCCCATATTGAGGGTGAGAATTTCCTGAATCTCTGACTGACATCACTGTTGTTGACCTCTTGCTCTCCACCCTAACAACCTGGGCAGACTCTGGTCCCAAAGAACCTTATATGATTATAAGTCATCTATCACTGGTAACTAGACCATCCACTGCACCCACCCATCCTACTGCTTTCATTTCTGCCTCAGTACTGTGTTTTACTCCCATTTATGGATACCAGCATCTTAACAAGAGTAAGTCATGAATTATAGGAGTTGGGAGGGCTTGAGCCCTCTTCAGAACAAATGGAGGGGCGAGAAAGGGATACAGGTTTCACCAGTGACCTGGATTGAATCTCCAGGTATTACTTAGGTATTTAATTTTTATTCTTATTTTTAAAAATGTTGTGTGAGATAAAGCCAAAACACCAACCATCATAGCCTCTTCAACACTGTACGTGCATTAGCCAGAGGGAAGCCTACCTCCTCAGAAGACAGTTGAAATTGGGGGAAAAAAGTCAGCCTCTAAAATTTCCTCAAGTTTCGATTGATTCAACTATAGATGTTTTAAAATCTCTGTTTCATTTTGGAATTTTTCCCTGTGCGTTTTGGAGTTTTGATGTGAAATATTTTCTTTTGAATTCGGGGAACCACTTCCTAAAAATGGAAAAGTTAAACAGGTTTCTTTTCTTTCCCATTGAAAATATAAACTGCATTCATTTATTCAACAAATATTTACTGAGTGTCTGCTATGTGCCAGACACTGTTTTAGGGGCCTAGAATACATCAATGAACAAAAAGAGGAAAACATTCTTTCCTTTTGTAGAGCTTACATTCTGGTGGTGGGGGGGTGATAAAAAAATAAACATTACAAGTAATTCACTTTTATAATATGTTATATGGTGATGAGCACTATAGAAAAAGACAAAGCATATCAGGTTAAGTGGATAGGAATGCTAGGTAGGAGGAGAAGGAGACATTTGATCCAAAGATGAGGGATTTAGCCATGTAGACATTTGGGGAAGATATGGCCAGCACATCTGGAGCAGAGTAAAGAAAGGGGGCAGTTTACTACTGGGAGAGCATGTAGGGTCTATATGGCCATTGAAGGGACTTCAGCTTTTACTCTGAGTTGATATGGGGAGCCATCACAGAGTCTTGAACAGATGACTAGTGTGAGTTAATATGAGATGCTTGCTTTGGCTTTTGTGATCTTAATGTATCAAAAACAGTTTTCTTGCCCCATGGTTCCAGGTTTCTATGTGCAGTTATGTCATTAGATCAAACAGATCTCACTGACTTTGGCACTGAGCCATTGCTGTACATTCCTGATGAGATGTTGGAGTATCTAGGTCCACCTACTATTCACTCTGAAATTTGTTACGGCAAGTTTTCTTGGTAAAACGCAACAGTGTATGGTGCCTAGGCAAAGGACAGTGGGAAGGTAATACGTTTTCCCCCTGAGCCCAAGGTTTGATTACTTTTGTCATTATTTCCAGCCGACCCAGCCACAAACATAATTAGTGGTTTTACAGTTATGTAAGTTCATTGTCTGAGGCCTCATTACCCCATAACTCATAAATCTGCCTTGCCATCTTTCCTGGACTCTCTTGAAGAATGCACCTACCCACCACCTACATAATGAAAGAAGCCACAAGCCCCAGCCTTGGAAGACTTGTATTGATTTGTAAGAAAAGAGAAGCTATCACTTGCTGTTCTCACTAACCTGGAAATAAACACCACATTTTATATGCTACTCTGTTTCATTTGTAGATCTACATAATAAATCCATTAATTTATCTGTCTATTCATCCGTTCATCCATTCACCCATCTTCACATTCATTCATCTGCCCATCAATCCATTCATCTGTCCAATTTCTATTCATTGAATGACTATTCTGTGCCAGGTACCATACTGGGAGGCAATATATTTCATGGTTAGATGCATGGACTGTAGCCTCAAACTGCCTGGAGTTGAATCCTGGCCATGGCTTTAGCCATAGGACTTGGGTAAGCTATATTGTTTGAGCTTCAGTTTCCTCATCTGTAGAATAAGAACAACAACCAAAGATATATCACAGAGTTGTAATTAGAATCACAAAGTTAATTGATCCAAGGCCCTTTCCTTTTGTCCTGGAGGAATAGTTTTATTTGTTTGAGTCTGCATTTAATCCTCTCTTGTGTCACTTTTCATCAGTATACTCCTCACCAGTTCATCCAGCAGCCTATCAAGGCCCCCACATGTGTTAAGTGTAAGGAGAGAGTTGGGGTTTTTGTGAGAAATGGGAGGTAGAGATGCATCCCTAGAGCCTAGCATAGTGCTTGGCACATGCACCATATCCGCATACACTGCATGGAACAAATGCACGTCCCTGTCCTCGAGGAGTGTTCAGTGTGTCTGCACAAGGCCAGTGCCAGATGGGAGTGTCACTGCGGCAGCCAGCCAAGGACAGGGAGCAGAGCAGGAACAACTGAGCACAGGCAGAGGGAGATGATCCTCCAGCTGCCTCTGCTGGCCTGGAAATGTAAAGCGATTTCTTCCTGGGATTGGCTCTTTTGTTCCGTGGCTTGATTTGTCTTTGTGTCAATGACTTGTCTGACATTTCTAGGACTCTCTCCTAATACATGGTCCAGACAGGTGGGGATCCCAGTGGCGAACAATGTATGTCTCTGTGTATATTCCAGAAAGAGTTTAACCTTGGACAAACAGGGCTAGTTTTTTGTTTGTTTGTTTGTTTGTTTTACTTCAGGAATGTTTGATATTAGCACTGGGTCATTCCTCCTCACACCTGATTGGAGTAAGGGTAATAAGCCCTTGGCTTACAGGACTTGTAGCTTTGCAAGATACAGGGGTGGCGCTTGCATTTAAACTTGCTGTGTGTGATCCATCTTAGTGCAAAGGCATGGGAAAGCCTCTAGAAAAATGTCACATTTAAGGTGAGAATCACATGGTGACTTCAGCAACTGTGTGGATTAAATAGCGGGGGACTTCTGGAGCCAGATTGCCTGGGTTCAAATCATGGCTCTGTTTTTTATTGGTCATATAAATTTGGGCATTGTTATTAGCTTCTCTGTGCCTTGGCTTTTTTGTTGTAAAATGTTTTTTTAATAATTATAAACTACCTCATTGGATAGTTGAGAGGATTGAATGAGATGTTTTTAAAGTACTTAAGTTCTCGGCTCATAAGAAATATTCAGTAAATGTTTGCTATCATTTCTCTTCCTCCTCCTTTCCCCCTTTTCTTCTTCTTTTAGCACTACCACTATTACTATTTAGAATAATGTCCTTATGAAGATTCAGTTAGATAATATTTGTGTAGGTAGGTCACTGCCCAGCGCAGTGCGTGACACAGATAAGCAATCAACAAATGTTAGTATCCTTTCATAGGGGCCTCTCAAGTCCATCCTTAATCTCCCAGGGATATTCTCATTATTTTCACCAAACCTAATGCAAAATATTCACATTTCTGGTGCAAAGAAGAATCTCAATTCAACTGAAAAACTAGGCCTCTCTTTTCTTCCCACTGCTCCCTGTGATAGAACGTAGAATGGGTACCTGTTCATAACTCTTTGTGATTTTGTGTTGAATGAAAATTGTAACTGTCTTTTATCTTTTGTTATCTTTTGCTGTTTCACACGTTACCACAAACTTAGCAGGTTAAAACATCACCCATTTATTCTCTCACAGTTTCTGAGAGTCAGGATTCTGGGCACAGCTTGACTAGGTCCTTTGCTTAGGGTCTCTCACAGGTTGAAACCAAGGTTTCTGCCAGGACTGGGGTCTCATCTGAAGGCTCAGTTGGAGAAGGATGTACTTCCAAGCTCACAGTGTTGTTGGAACAATTCTATTTCTGCAGTGTTGTTGGATTGAAGGTCTCAGTTCCTAGTGGCTGTTAGCTGGGGACTGTTCTCAGTTCCTTGCTATGTGGGTTTCCCCGCCAGCCATGGCAGTTTGCTTTATCAAAGCCAGCAAAAGGTTGAGGGGGTGGGCAGGAGGGATATGGGGAGAGACTGAGAGAGAGAGAGGCAGCAACAAGATGGAAGTTGCAATCTTGCATAATCACGGAAGTGACATCCCAATACCTTTGCCATACTCTGTTAGTTAGAAGTAAGTACCCATGGGCTTCCCTGGTGGCGCAGTGGTTGAGAGTCCGCCTGCCGATGCAGGGGACGCGGGTTCGTGCCCCGGTCCGGGAAGATCCCACATGCCGCGGAGCGGCTGGGCCCGTGAGCCATGGCCGCTGAGCCTGCGCGTCCAGAGCCTGTGCTCCGCCACGGGAGAGGCCACAACAGTGAGAGGCCCGCGTACCACAAAAAAAAAAAAAAGAAAAAAGAAGTAAGTACCCAGTTCCACCCACACTCAAAAGGAGGCCATTATACAAGGGTATAAATACTAGGAGGTGGGGACCATTGGGGGGCATCTTTGTCTATCTGCCACAGCATGCCTGACCTCTTGGCTGTCTTTCACATTCTTTATTTTGCTTAACTTTAGGTTTATTTTAAACCTCGGTCCACAGAATCCAGTTTATCAGAGCAAGTCTAAGTGGTATAGCTACCCTTCAGTTTTCCAGCAGAATTCTGGAAGCTTTGTTCTCCAGAATCTTAGAGTTCTGCTGTACTTTTTTTCCCTGTAAATAGAAATGTATGTTTCCATTAATGAACATTGCAATTTCAGGGGCGCTTTGTTTTCCTTCTGATTGATGGTCACTGGGCAGTCACTCCTAACAAAGGGAACAGTTTTAAGTTTCTTTTCCTCCTTGGCCTCTCCGTTAAGGGGTTAATGATCTGGAAGCAAGTACTTGGAGGTGCTGGGAGAGCTCCTATTTAAAGGCACACTTTATAAAGAGAAGCTGCCATCTACAGTGATAAAGTAAGGATGGTTAACACTAATTTATCTATGTAAATCTGGATAGTTGAACCTCCAGTTTGTTTGTTTTTTCCACACAAACGGATGAGCTGAGAGGAAAATACAGGCTAGTACTATGATCATCTAACTGTGAAAGGCTTTCTCTGCCTCCTCTTAGGATTCTAAGGGAAGACAAGCAACATAGGAACATGGTTGCAGGTTGATACAGGCACAAGGAAAACTCCCTTATAATTGTTTCCATGCACATGGTTCTAATCAGTACTATTTAGACTGAAATAGGGAGTCCTTTAATTTTTTCACTACTTTAATGTATTCATCGAAAATTCTTGAGCATTTTCTATGACCCAGCTACTGTGCTAGGTGATGGAGTTACAATTATATATATTCCCAGACCTCAAAGATTTATTTGCTCAAACATTATCCTCTAAATCTTTACTGTTTTCTTTCTACCATTAATGGGAGTAGGTAGCTCTCTATTTTCCTCCTTCTTAGGGGCTAGAGAATACAGGCAAATGCAGATGATCAAGCCCCTTTTTTTTTTTTGCCGTACGCGCGCCTCTCACCGTTGTGGCCTCTCCTGTTGCGGAGCACGGGCTCCGGACGCGCAGGCTCAGCGGCCATGGCTCACGGGCGCAGCCGCTCCGCGGCATGTGGGATCTTCCCGGACCGGGGCACGAACCCGCGTCCCCTGCGTCGGCAGGTGGACTCTCAACCACTGCGCCATCGGGGAATCCCGATCAAGCCTCTTATATTGCCCCACTCCCAGTTTATTCTCCCTCCCTTTCTTTACCTTACTACATAGCGCTTCTACGGAGGCAGTATATATTAGTTATCTATGGCTGCATGACAGACTAACCCAGAATTTAGAAGCTGAAAACAGCATTTCTTATTGCACAATTTCTGTGAGTTAGGAACCCCGGCATGCCTTAGCTGGGTCCTCTGGCTCAGATAATCAAAGTGGGGCTGCAGTCATCTCAAAGGTCTACTGGGGAAAGAGCTGCTTCTAAACTCACTCATATAGCTGTTGGCAGGATTTAGTTCCTTGCAAGTTGTTGGACTGCAGGTCTCATCCCTCATTGGCTGTTGGCCAGAGGCTTCCCTCATTGCCTTGCCACACAGACCTCTCTATAGGGCAGCTCATGACATGGCAGCTTGCTTTATCTGAGAGCAAGTGACAAGAGCCAGAGATTGTGAACAAAACCAAAGCTACAGTCTTTTGTAACATAAACTAGGAAGTCACATCCCATGACTTCTGTTGTATTCTGTTCATAAAGAGCAGTTCACCAGAACTAAAAAAGTGGAGACAATTACACTTGGGCATAAATACCTAGGAGGCAAGGCTCCTTGGGAGCCATTTTAGAACTTGTCATCTGTGGACAGAGTGATATTTTAATTCTAGAAGGTAGTTGTTATGAGAAGCTTAAGACATAATGAATTACCATCAGCTACCCCTTGCCCATCCAGAGCTGTCAGCCCTTTTCATATTTTCTGTCTGAGCACATAGACAGACAGACAGACAGACAGACATGGGATTGGGAATGAGAGGCCAAAAGAAATAATATTATTTTTTACAAAGAATTATCAAATATTAAATCTGGAAAGGACATTAGAGGGCCTTATGCAAATGAAGAAACAGTGGCCTAGTTATCTTTTGTGTAACCCCACACCGGATCTCCAAGGAGATCCACAGCGGCCCAGAGACGTTTTCCCAAAGATGGCCTTCTTCTTCTTCCATTCCCTGCCAGAGCCTCATGGGAGGTCATGTGACCAGTGTTTACCATCTACTTCCCCCAGCACAGAAACACCTGCCACACTGAAAGTCTCACTCAGGAGCCTTGTCATCTGCATGCTACCTGTCTAGCAATGCCTTTGTTACATAGGTTGATTCTGCTTTTTGCCTAGAAAAGAAATCTTGTTTAGGATAAATATTAGTTTTATGATTAACATATCTGCCACACCTTAGGTCAATAAATTTCATCACTCATCTGCAGGGCTGACTTCCTTCTGGAAACCACCAGATCTGGGGCTGCAGGCTGAGCATGCTGTGTAATATAGCTGCAAGTCTACTTACAGAACAGGGTCCAATAGTCTATGAATACTCTTTTCTGTATTTGAATAGCAATAGCTGAAAAATTCATAAGGGCTTGATCAAAGAATTCTACATTTGCTGTTTCCATTTTTTTTTGAACAGCAGCCCACCTGTCAAAAATATCAGCTTTTACTTTCTGTTTGCAATCTAAATGGACCCAACTGTTCCTCACCTACTTTGATATGACGTTAGCCACTTAGAGCAGTTGCAAGAAATGGTACCCAAGGGTTAAACTCTCTTGCCTCTCCATTTGTTTTGTGATACTGTTGGAAATCTTGAACTAATCACACAGAGAAGAGGAGGCAGAGAGGATAAATGGCTACAGCATGTTTGTAGAGGGAGTAATAATGGTTGGCTGATCCCAAGAACTCTCTTCCATGGCCTGACACCCTGAGTCTCTGTCCAGTGTAAATCTGAGTAACTTATAAACTCTCTATATATTTGTGAGGGAGCTCTCTTTTTGCACCAGACAATATCTAAGAATAAATGATATACTAAAGGAGCTGTAGTTACTTGGGAAGGGAACGGCACCATTTTATTTTAGACTTAATGTCCCTGGCAGAAATGTGAGGATGTTACCAATGTAAGATTGGTAACTTGTTGGCACTTACCTGGCTTAATGACATTATTTTCAGTCTGTTTATTTAGTTTATGGCAAGTCTTGGCATATTAAAATGGTACCTTCAGGGGACTTCCCTGTTGGTCCAGTGGGTAAGACTCTGCATTCCCAGTGCAGGGGGCCCAGGTTCGATCCCTGGTCGGGGAACTAGATCCCACAAATAAGAAGTCCTCATGACGCAACTAAAGAGCCCACATGCTGCAACTAAAAAGATCCTGAATGCTGCAACGAAGATCCCGTGTGCCGCAGCTAAGACCAGGAGCAGCCTAAATAAATAAATAAATAAATATTTTAAAAAATAAATAAATAAAATAAAATACTCCCTGCAGGCAAAATACTAAATTATTTGTTCACCCTTAGGTTATTTTTTTTAAAGCCACTCTTAGAAATGATAAGATAAAAAATAAAGAAAAGAAAAGTAAAGAAAGCTTGATTGATAACAGAATGGTGGGATATGTGGCCAGATGCAAATCAAAAAGGCTAGAAGAAAAGGCAGCAGTTAGCAGGTGGGTATCCCAGAAGCCAGCAGGTCCTTACATGCAGTAGAGAGGCCAAGGAGAAAACAGATGATTGGTCCCAGGGACTTCTGGCAGGGATCTAGGATGTGGGATGGGATGTCAGTCTTTGGGAGGATCAGTGTGGAACAGGCCTGTATCAACAACTTGAGGTCAGGGAAAGATAGGGAAGAATGATGAGCTCTGAGATACAAGGGCTTGGGCAGGTCAAGACCACAGTCAGCAAGGTCAGGATTAAGTCTCATGGGTATTTTAATTCTCCTTGACCAGAGGCAAGGCTGGTCCCAGGGCCTGAGACGCTTGCTTGAATTTGGGTTTTATGTGACACCAAACAAAAGTAGGTGCATTATTCTAGAGTCACTATGTGTCCTAGTTTCTCTAGGATGGGCCCACTGTATACTTGTTCCAGTATAGTAATTAATAATGCTCCCACGGGCTTCCCTGGTGGCGCAGTGGTTGAGAGTCCGCCTGCCGATGCAGGGGACGCGGGTTTGTGCCCCGGTCCGGGAGGATCCCACGTGCCGCGGAGCGGCTGGGCCCGTGAGCCATGGCCGCTGAGCCTGCGCGTCCGGAGCCTGTGCTCTGCAACGGGCGGGGCCGCAACAGTGAGAGGCCCACGTACCGCAAAAAAATAATAATAATAATAATGCTCCCATTTCATGTAAAAGTGACGGGTTTGGTCATTTTTAATGATAAATGGAAGGTCACACGGTTATGCTAATAATTTCCCAAAATGTGTTCCTTAGAAAATCTGTTTTGTAAACTGTTACACAGAAGCCACAAAAGCAGATTTCTCTGGTCATATAAGTATGGAAAAACTGGCATTAGCAAGTTAAATAGGATTATTCACTGCAGGACTTCTCATTGTCTTTAATGTGCTGACGTGGAGTGTAAATCTCCAAGAAGGGGAGAGAGTTCTTAGTTTCCCATCCTAAGTTGATCTGTTGGCGCACTTTGGTACCCCCGAGACTACTATTCTATAGGGGCATACTTTGGGGAACTTTAGTTAATTGAATATGGGGTCACAGAAGGACGTGAGTTATCACCCTTCACGTACTAGGGTAGTCAGCAAAGTCAGCAGCCATCTGGTAAATAAATAATTACTTGAGAGAACAAGTGTATACTGTGCCACAGTCTTCTAGTTTGGTGATTATTCACTAACATGAGCAGCATTATATGTTATCTGTGACTAGCTAGAGTAACAATCTGAAGAATGACTAGTTCTCAAACCCTGTGGCAAACCCACCTACTAGTTAGGACATAGAAAGGAAGAGAATTTTCTTTGCTTAGCCTTTCATTGCATATGGTGTCCTTAAAGGAAAGGTTATTGAAGAGATAATGGGTCAGCAGGGGTGTGTGTGTGTGTGTGTGTGTGTGTGTGTGTGTATCTCTGTTCATGGGGATGGGACCTCAGGAAATAAATATTTTTAACCAGCATTTCAGATAATTCTGATAAGGTTGGCCCTGAAACCATTTGCTGAGAAACATTTCGTTGTGGGAGGGTTCTGTGGAGGGATTCTTTTGCTGATAAAACACCATAATGATCCTTTCTTCAGTTATGTTGAGTCCGTGGATATGCTGAGCTCCTACTACCTGCCACATCCTATGCTGTGTGCTTTCTACATGCATGTGCTTACCATTGTATGCTAAATAATCATTCATAATAACCCTGAAATTCAGTATTATTATCCCCAGTAGGATGGGGATACAGAAAATGTTTAAAGGTGGACCTTTAGGTGGGCCTGATCTCCTCATATGAGGCTGTCCCTTTCAGGCCCCAAGAGAAGGTCTTGGCTCTTACACCTACCCCTCAACAACTCCGCAGGATACGGATACATGAGCCAAGACTCCAGTCTGAGTCTTTGCCCTGAGGCTGTTAAGTAGAACTTATATGGAGGCTTAACAAGCATAAGACTATTCCATTACAAACAGCATCATATACTGACACATTTTATCTGTCTGCCTGGTAGAATGGGTCAGTATCAAAGCTAATCCAGGGAGAATGATGAAGCATTGATCTCCTGGGTCTTATCAGGTGGGCAGACTGAAGTCAACCCACACAGAAAAGTTTTCTTGAAGTAAGGCAGAGCAAGAAAAGGTGAGAGAGGGCTTCCCTGGTGGCGCAGTGGTTGAGAGTCCGCCTGCCGATGCAGGGGACACGGGTTTGTGCCCCGGTCCGGGAAGATCCCACATGCCGTGGAGCGGCTGGGCCCGTGAGCCATGGCCGCTGAGCCTGCGCGTCCGGAGCCTGTGCTCCGCCACGGGAGAGGCCACAACAGCGAGAGGCCCGAGTACCGAAAAAAAAAAAAAGGAAAAGGAGAGATAGGTTTAATGTTTCTGTTACAATGTGAAAATCCAGACAAATAGCACAAGCAGCTTTATGTCTTTAGCTGGGCCTAAGAATACTTTTTCATTTAGTGTTATTGAAAGACCCAGTCTCCTTGTGATTGTAGCAAGGATTTCAAGCTCAAAAGCCTACAAAATCTTAGAACATGTAGAGGATGAGGACTGTCTGCTGTGTAGGGTTTGCAATGGTGACCTGAGGAAGACATGCCCTTTTTACAGGGGACTGCCCTTTTTAGGGTCATTGGATGAACTGCCTCAGGGAAATGTGGTCATCGTTTTGCCAGAAATTTCCATTTTTAAGGAAAAGTTGAAAATCTATATTTTATTTTAGTGTTTCTGATTTTTTGATGTTGCATTTAATTTAAAAGTTTAAAGGATTTTATTGGCCAAATAAGATGTATGGACTCCCAGTCAATGATCTCCATTTTACTGATATGGAAGGGAGAACCTGTCACTCAAGTAAAGGAACGTGATGTTCTGGGTGTCTTCAGTGTTTTAGACATTTTATAACATCTCATAAAGTTCTCAAAACAACTCTGTGTTTAGAAATCATCATGCCCATCTTACAGATGAAAGTGATGTTCAGAGAATTAAATGACTGTCAAGTTTACACTGCCTACAAGTGGCTAGTGCAGGTCTGAATTCAGGTTGGTTTGACTGCAAAGACCTGCAGACTTGGTGATGCTATGCCTCCCATCTTCTGGGAGGGGAGAGTCCTTCTCAGGGTTAGTACATCACTATTATGGTCACTATGATGGCGTCGAGGGCCATGCCACTGTTCTCCAAAGGTCAGCCCCACTGGTATATGATGCAGATGCTGGACTGGCTCTCCTTTGATTAGCATGAACTATGAGTTAGTAATTGATTACCACCTTTTCTGAGGCTGTCAAGCTTAGATTTATTCCATTTTGTGGAATCACCCTTCCATGTCCTTGAAGTCCCTGTGTTCAGTCTACATTATCTAGATTCCACATTAGCTAGATATTTCATGTGTGAAATTAAGCTTCCTGAATTGTAACCAAAATGTGGCTATTAGCCTCCAGTTGGAGGTATGTGTGTGTCTATCTATTGATCTGCTAGTTATCTTTAAAACCAAGGTAAATTATCATTTATTTTATATTGGGAATTTTGTGACACTTTTTGACACACCTTGAATCTCTCTGAGTTGCTACAAAACCAGAACGTGAAGTCGAAGCTGTAATCTGTGCCTGTCACTTGTTTTTGAATAGATGAGGAACTCCTAGAGGATTAGGCTTGCGTCTATATAGTTCGTTTTATACAGAGATGAAGGCTTTCACTGCATTATCTATAATTGGGTGTTTAATAAATGCTTTTTGATGAGGATAACGGTATGGGAATAAAACTCTTGAGATCCAGGGTCTGCCTGGATTTCTTGCCTCATTAGGGGATGAAAGGGTGAATGTGGATGCTTGGGCACATAGGAATGTGGATCTCATTCTGGAAACCGTGTGCTCTCCTGGCTTGGAATACTGGGAAGAGGAAAAACTGGAAGGGTGTGACTAAGAAATTCTGTTGAATTGATCACAACCCCAGACTCCATTTGGAATCCGGCAATGCGTCTCATAGGCCTCAGATTGCTTGACAAATCACACCAAGATTTACTCACAGTCACTGCCATTATGGTGTGTATTCGCAGGCACACCAGTGCCCAAGAGGGGTGACGGCAGAGGTTAATGGCTTTCTTTATATTTGCATTATTACTTGAACCCTGGCTTTCGTGGTCAGATGGGTTTTATACGCTCTTCCCATCTAGCTTTCTGAAGTGTTTTTAGATTGTCTATTTTAGGGCTGTTTTACAGTTGCCTTTTCTTATACCTGTTTTGTATGCTAGAAAGTAAGTAAAGAAAATTCAAGATATGAGCTCTACCATGCACACTAAAGTAAATATTAAGTCTTTTGTTGAGCTTTCTAAAGGCCAAATTGTATTTCCTTTTTATCTAAAATGTTAAAAAATGTGGCCGGGGGCTTCCCTGGTGGCGCAGTGGTTGAGAGTCCTCCTGCCAATGCAGGGGACACGGGTTTGTGCCCCGGTCCGGGAAGATCCCCACATGCTGCGGAGCGGCTGGGCCCGTGAGCCATGGACGCTGAGCCTGCGCTCCACAACGGGAGAGGCCACAGCGGTGAGAGGCCCGCGTACCGCAAAAAAAACCCCAAAAACCAAAAAACAAAAACGTGGCCAATTTTAACCAGCTGCCCTAAATGTATCAAAAGGCCCTTAGAAGTTTTCTTCTTTGCCACCATGGTGAATTCTTTAAGCAAATTGATTCTGAGCTTTCACATCAATGTGAATATACCTACTGGCAGTGAAATGTGCACTTAAAATGTTACGTCCTATGTTTTGTATATTTTACCACAATAAAGAAAATTTTAAGCATCTAATCAACCCTCAAGATTGTCAGACTGATAAACAGATCATGGGCAGTATTTGCACGTAGTACTGTAAGTGTATGGGTAGAGAATATTACTGTATAACACTCAAGTGCAAGACATATCATATTATTTTAGTTTCCCTAAATCAAATTAAATTTGGTTCTGAGCTCTCATCTAGTGGAAGAGTGTTTGAAAAAATCAACTGCATTATGTTTGAGGGAACACATTGCCTAGGGTTCTTCAAAAATTTGGGTGAAACTTTCATGAGATCAGGAAAATAGGAGTAGCGGGTTGCATCCTTCCCGTGGGGCCCCATTGTAATTATTTCTCTATTTGACACATGATGCAGCTCTCCAGTTTGGTCTTTCACTTTCATAGGCTTGGTGGCTACAGAGAGGCTCCTCATAATGGCCCGCTACTGACCACAAACTTGGCCAGAGAAGCACTTTCTGCTTTTCTTCAGGCTGTAGCGTTGGTTCTGTAGGAACCAGCAGGAATCCCTTCTCTCTTGGGCGTTACTTCAAAGGGGACCTGGGTCTCTGTTATTCATAGAAACTCACTAATTCATAATCCCTTTTCTAACTCAGAAAAGCCCATCCCCTCTGGTTGGGCTCTCTACTTCCTTAAACCCTGCACTCCCTCAGCCTAAGCTTCCAGACAAACTTTTGTATGAGGGACGTTGAATTCTGGGTGTCTGCTAACTTTGAGTCTTCTGCTCTAAGTCACAGAAGTTGTTAGTGATCTGGAGAGTAAAGGATCTGAGGCTCAGAACAGGATGGCCTAGGATCTTCTTGGTATGGGGAGGTAAAAATGCTTCTCTGTTTTCTGAATGTCCAAGGCAGCTAGAACAAAAAATGATTATCCACAATTAAAAAAATAAATAAAAATGAAAACAAATCAGAAAAAGAAATGATTATCCAAGCAGTATTTTTGTTTGTTTGTTTGTGTCTTTTTTTGCTGTGCAAGCATTAGTATTAGTAACATAATAGTTGCAAGTTGGCCTCAGAGACAGAGAGCTTGAATTCGAATCTTGGCTCTGCCCACTCACTGCCGACTTTGGGCAAGTTATTTAGTTCCCCATGCTTCAATTTCCCCATCTATAAAATGGAAATAGTAAGAGTATTTTTATCATGAACTTATTATAAGAAACAAGTACATTAATATGTGTGAAGTACATGAAGAAAGTGAGTCTGGCATGTAGAAATTGCTCAATATGAGGAAGCTATGATAATAGCTATTGTTGTTGTTGTTGTTATTATTATTATTACATAACATCACCAAGACTGGTCATTCAGTTTTAATCCTCTGGAACTCTTTGCTTAGCTCTAATTTCAACAAATCCAAGAAAGCAGAGAAATACTCTCTACTAAATTTGGTATTGGTTCTGAGATGCTTCCAAAAAATCTTTTGGAAAGAGTCCCTCCTGGGATATTGAAGATATCCACATATCTCAGAAGAGTGCTATAAATTTATTGTTTTATGAAATTCTCATCTTGTTGCTTTCGGAATTCTAGCTGGACCACAGAAAGAAAATTACTCAAGTGTGTAAAATAATCAAAGCCATTTTGAAACTCAGATATGACTTGGAGATTGAGCCAAGCCCTGTCCCTTATTAGATCTGGGTAATTTACTTTTTTTGTTTGATCCCTGGCCTTTAAGTGTTGGTCTCACTTCTTTCCAGGATTGCTGTAAGTCTTGCTAATTTTCAGGTATAATTCCTTGAGATTCTTAGCAAGGAGGGGCTGCAACAGGCCAACTGCTATAAGTAACAGTGTCCCATTGTTAGCATTGATTTTTCTTTATTTTCACCCTGATAATAGCTTCCAACCTGATGTGACAGCTTGTAAGCACCACATTTTTGCCTTTCCCTATGGTTATGTGTGATTAATTGCTATAGAAAAAAAATTGTATTTCTTGCATGGCTTAGGGTCTCATAAATTATGGAAATGTTTTCTTCCTGGCTTGAATGGAGCAGTAAAGCATGTCCCTGACCTGTCACTACCTCCACACCCCAGTATCTGCTCATCCCCAATGTTTCCTACTACGACATCATTGAGATGTTTATTGCTTCACTCATCAGAGAGCTAAGAAAAACATCTAACTACAAGGCCAATGCTTACTCATGCTCTTCCCAGGATTCAGCGTATGACTCTATTGGGCATGTTTTAAACTATCGGCTTATAACCTTTGTGTCATGATTCAGTGGTATCTCTTGATTAGTTTCGTCGTCTGTCATCTCTTAGAAAGCATGTAAAAAATTAATCAAAGGAATCTGCTTATATTAGCTAGATTAATGCTAGCTGATTAGCAGATGAACCTTAAAATCTCAGTGGCTTCACAAAATAGATGTTAATTTCCCACTTATATATAAAGCCCAGCTGTAGACAGGCAGTGAGAGATCCAGGCCGATGGAGGCTTGGCCATCTTCAACAAGTGGCTTCAAAGGAAGCCCTCAGTGTAGACGTCTATCCACAGATGGAGAAAGAAAGAACTTTTGGTAGTTTTTGTTTGTTTGCTTGTTTTTGTTTGTTTTTGCAAAAATGTTATAGTAAGCAGGTAAGATGGAACTTCAGATGGAATTATTGTTAACTGTGGTGGAAAAGGAGCTAACAAAGGTGAAACTGACTGCTTTCCTTTTAGCCATTTATCCTTCATTACTTAGAATCATGGAGTATTAGACTCGGAAAGGGTCTATAAATCAACTTGTCCATTTTTCTACTCCCGGGAGATCTAGTTCTAGAACCCAGGACTTCCAACTCCTAGGCGAGTTAATGTGCTTCTTCCACACAGGACCCACTTTTGTGAGAGCACCCTGGCATCAGTCACTCTGCTGGGTTTAAATCCTGGCTGTACCACTTGGGAGTTGAGCAAGTTATATTATCTGCAAAGGGGTAATTTTAATAACGTCTTCATTGGGTGGTTGTGAGTATTAAATGCACAATGTCTGACACACACTGCATATGAAATAAATAATATCTATCATATTCATACTCTAAATTTTGAAAAATAGTTACAATAATTCTCCACCCTGAATCCAGGCCCTAGGGTTGTCTGTTCCCATACTGATTCTGAGCTTGGCCACATGGCTTGCTTTGGCCAATGGGACAATATGAAATGTGATGCAGGAGAGACTTGAAAAATGTCTGGAGACTTGCCATCTCTTGCTTCTCTTGGGGATCCCTGCAACTTCTACCATGTAAATGAGCCCAGGATAGCCTGATGGATGATGAGGGAGACGAGAACAGAGCGCCCTGCTTTGGAGTCAAACTGTACAGGTTCCAGTGCCGTGCCCACCATATTAATTAGCTCCGTGTGATGTTATACAACTTCTATAAGCCTTAATTATGAGGATCAAAATGATATTTCTGAGGAGCGTGGCACACAGTGGGTACTTATTAAATGTTAACCATTATTGTTATTATTATTATCTGATTTTCCTTTCCTTCTTCCTTTTGATTCTTCCCATTAGTCTAACAGGACAAAGATCACAAATTGGGGTAGAAGGCCTAGAAAGGAAGGATGGATGAGGAGACAGTGAAAAATTGAACTTATTTCACCATTCAAATCCTAGCCCATATTTGTATGGTAACTTAGTTTTTAAAGGAATTTACCTAGACAGCCTCATTTAGTATGACAGTTCTATGAGATTCATGGAATATGCAGTCTACTTGAGAGATTAAAAAGTAAACACATGGGGAGTTAAGTAACAGCTCAGTTACTGAGACTGCAATAACTTTTTAAACTCACTACCTCTTGTGTAAAAAAATTTTTTTTCAAGTATTTGGGAATCAAATGCGTTGGACTGAAGTGTTTTATTGTGGTCTCCATCATCGGCTAATGAGCTAATAGACCAAATCCATCCCGGCTACTTATATTCAGAATTATCAGTATAATAATTGGTTTAAGATCCTCTAAGTTCATTTACTCTCATTCCCTGATGTGCATTAGTGCCCCCAGCCCTACTGCCACTGGCTTCACCTGTGAGTCAACTTTCCCCCTGTTTCTCCATATCTAGTCTATTTCCATAAACCTGGCTTCTTCATTGTTCCTTATTAGTCTTCCTTAAGGCATATTCTGTCCTGGGTCAGTTTTCCTTCAATCTATGGCCAAGTTCTTGCTCAGATCTAGGAATGTGCCACTTGTGTGCATCTCTGCTCTAAACCAAGCATTATTTCTCAGAATGATACCTGTGTTTCCGCTGTTCTTGATATTCATTTATGGTTTGCAAGGCTAGGGGGAACCAGAGGGTGGCTTTAATAACCAAGTGTCCAGGGTCTCTAGGTCAAGGTCTCTTTAGGAAACAGTTCCAAGACATCAATGGAAGAGATGTCAGAGTAGCATATCACTAACTAACATTTAAGTTATTATTGCTATAGGAGACCAGAGAAAAGTCACTTTGGGTTGGGGGATCAGGGAAGACTTCATAGAAGTTACGAGATTTGAGCTGGGTTATGTTGATAACGAAGTGGAAGATGCCATAACCAAAAGAGTAGTGGTATGAATGCTCAAAGAGTTTTCAGTGGCCACAATCAAGTTTCCTATAGGTAGTACAGGAAAGTAGCCCCTTTGCTCTAGGAAATATTTTTGAGAGGAAGTTGGAGATCATTTTGCCTGGAATGGATTCTGCATGCCAGTTAACTCACTCATCCAACAGATATTTATTGAGTACCTACTCAATAAATTCCAGGCACTGTTTTAGGCCCCCCAAATTCAACAATGAACAGGACAGGAAGGGTTCTTTCCTTCATGCTGATTATATCCTAAGTGTGGAGCAAACAAAAATAACAAGATAATATATATGGTAATGTCAGATAGTCATAGTGCTATGGAACATTAAAGCAAGGGAATGTGATAGAGCATAATTGGAAGAATTAGACACCATCTTAGAGAGAGAGGACAGAGATGGTCACTTGGAGTAGGTGACATTTAAATTGAGATTTGAATGAGCAGTGGGAGCTATTCATGTGAAAGGTCTGGGAGATGAGTATTCCTGGCAGAAGAACAGCTAGCATGAAGCCTCTAAGGTGGGAATGAGCTTGGTAGGGTCAAGGAAAAGCACGTAGAAATGGGATGGGAGATCGGATTATTCTGTAGGCTGCTGGGAAGATATGCCCAGGTCCAGTCCTACTATTGATGAATCAGAATCTCTGAGGTGGGGTCCAGGCCACAGTCCTTATTAACACCTCTTCAAGTGAGTCTAATGGGTAGCCAAGGTTGAGAAGGACTTCATTAGAGAGAAAAGCCAAAAGAAGGGCTTTTTTTATTTTATTTTTCTAAGCAGGCAGAGGACACTGCGGGATGTGACGGAGAAGGAGTGATGTGGGGAGAGTAATCCTGCAAGAGTATGCTGGGGCTGAAGGGATGATTATCCTTGACCTGGTGGCCAATGGAGTCCAGAGTGTATTGTTCCAAGAGTGAGGTCCCTTTGTTCTTAGTCTCCCTTGCCAGTTTGCTGAAATTATTCGTGCCAACTATTGCAGGAGCCAAAGAGTTAAGGTTTGGCTTATTCATTTTCTGCAGATCACAGAGATCCATTTCTCAGAGCCAGGGAACAAGGCAGCTGATCCTAAGCTGGAAAGACTCCCCCAGGTACCCCATTCTGCTTGAGGAGGAGCCTGGTGAAAAGCAATTTAAATAATGAGGCTATAACATAGTTCTACATGCCAAGTTTTTTTTTTCTGTAAAAACTAGATGTTGCCTTACATGTTCTGTATAAAAACGTGGGAGA
>RJWK010040259.1:0-20048 GCA_004363435.1 Platanista minor | reverse complement strand
AGCGGCTGGGCCCGTGAGCCATGGCCTCTGAGCCTGCGCATCTGGAGCCTGTGCTCCGCAACGGGTGAGGCCACAACAGTGGGAGGCCCGCGTAAAGACAAAAAAAAAAGAAAAGTAAATCAGGGCTTCCCTGGTGGTGCAGTGGTTGGAAGTCCACCTGCCGATGCAGTGGACGCGGGTTCGTGCTCCGGTCCGGGAGGATCCCACATGCCGCGGAGCGGCTGGGCCCGTGAGCCATGGCCGCTGAGCCTGCGCGTCCGGAGCCTGTGCTCCGCAGCGGGAGAGGCCACAGCAGTGAGAGGCCCGCGTACCGCAAAAAAAAAAAAAAAAAAAAAAAAAAAGACAACTGATTCAACAATTAAAATTGATTTGTGGTATGTTTGAAATCAACTCCATTGGAGAGACTTAGCAATGAACTGGATATAAAAGATACTGAAACTGAGGAAGGAGATAATAAGATTTTGGATGATTGGCTATACAAATCACCTCACAGATGTTAAACAAAAAACAAAAAACACATTCTTAGTTTGGATGTGATGCAGGATGAAATGTTTTTGAAAATTCATTCATTTGAGTATTCTGATGCATATGTAAGTGTAGACCAAATGCAAAGAGATTTAGGAGGTCACTCAGTTTGTCTTTACTCCACTCCTTAAGCTAAAGAAGACAAAAAAAAAAAAAAGATAGTTGGTCTATTTCAATTCACTGGAGTAGAAAAACCTCACAGGAAATAGGGTGTCCTATACTGTTTCTGGACACCTACACCTTTATAAAACATATCATGGCAACTAGGTAACCAAGGCTTTGAGTATTCAGGTCATCGCTACATATCTTAAAACAAGCAACTCACATTGGAATTGCTGAAAAACCAATTCAGATTTTTTAAAAAAGAAAACCTTTTAAATAGTTTTACATAGTTTCCACACACTTGGGAACACATAAAACCAAGAACAGGCTGGTCCCACTCTCTGACTTCCAGGAAACGCTCTACTGCCTCTCAGACGCCTGCTTGGCTCCAGCAACTACCTTCTACGTTATAAGACAACAGGGTCAAAACCACAAAGATATTGAACCATCACAACAATTTTCCTTCCTTGATACACACTGAGGAGTAAAACGAGTAGAACAACATATATATTTAGCACAACTTTTCCAAATACAACATGGGAAAATTAGATACAAAGTCATCCAAATATGTTTGGGTTTTTAACTTACAAAAAGTGAAGCTTCTTTCAATGACCTTAGGTAAAATGCACACTCATTGATGGTGGCTGATTTTGTTTCTCCTTCATGAACCGACCACATAATAATAGATAAAATCAACTGCCATCTCTTCAGCAAGTGTTCATTTTACAGAAGTGGTTTTACTACTTTAGGGGGGAGTGCAAACTATTATTTACAACAAAAAAATTACCTGACCCTGCTGAACTTGAACACATCTATGATTAAAATTTTAAGAACTGTGAGAACTTCAGAACAAAGACAATTATAAGAGATGTCACTAGGAACTATTATTTCATTATAACCAAAAAAAAAGCCTAAAAATTGAACTGCTTTTTACTAATCAAGCTATTTTACTTTACGTTTTAAATTGAATATCCTAGTAATTGTGTCATGTTCACTGTATTTTTTTTAAAGAGGCCAAACTGAGGCCACAGATTATATAAAGTGAAAATTTAATGTTAATGCTCTCCCAACAGACTATCTGATAAAAAGTAGCAAACTAGACTACTTTGGTCTCATCTCATCCCTACCAGCACTCCTGGGGAGGAGTAAACATGAAAGTAAAACAATGACAATATTTTAATTTAATTTAAACATGCAAGTAAAACAATGACAATAAATAATTTCTATATTTTTAAAACAATATAGAAATCTAAATTTAACTAATAAGAACAAGGAAAATACTTCAAAAACTGTAATCATGACAACAAACAGCTATGGAACTTTTTTCCCCAGTATTCAGCAGAGCAGTCTACTTGTGTTTGACTCCCCAGAAGATAAAGGGAAATTTTAATCATAAGCCCTGGCTGTGTGATTTTTATGAAACTTGCATTTGAAAGTTCATCATGTGAATAATAAAAAACACCACAGTATCTAACCTCTAAATTTTTAATATATGTCCATCATTTACCTTGAGTATTATACATATATTATCTCACTTATATAGAATAAATGAGGGCTTCCCTGGTGGCGCAGTGGCTAAGAACCCTCCAGCCAATGCAGAGGACACGGGTTCGAGCCCTGGTCTGGGAAGATCCCACATGTCGCGGAGCAACTAAGCCCGTGCACCACAACTACTGAACCTGCGCTCTAGAGCCCATAAGCCACAACTACTGAGCCCACGCGCCACAACTACTGAAGCCTGTGCACCTAGAGCCTGTGCTCCGCAACAATAGAAGCCACAGCAATAAGAAGTCTGCGCACCGCAACGATGAGTAGCCCCCCTGCTCACCACAACCGGAGAAAGCCCGCGCACAGCAACGAAGACCCAACACCGCCAAAAATAATAAACAAATAAAATAAATATAGAAGAAGTGAGATATTTCATTGAAATATTATTCAATGAAAGCAAGGTATTTCATTGGAAACAAAATACACATAATTTGTTTTAGTCTTAAAATAAAACTATTTTTCACTTATCTTGTTTTTCCTAAGGGCTTACTTATTGCAAGTTTACATGATTAACAAATAATTCCATCAGGAATGAAAAAAATACTAACACAAAACATTTTACCTAAATTAATTAAACAAACTAATGATCTGACAGGACTTGTTTAACGATTATTGTCTTCTGTTTTCCATGGAGAACCACAGAGTTATAAGGAAAAGCTGTCACAGACAGAGGCAGTGTCTTTCAACATGTGTCATGAAGTCTCTTGGATGACAGGTCACTTTTATTTCAAACACAATTGAACTTTCATTCTCTCTCTCTGTTAACTGACAAAATTTAAATTTTTGCCTCATCTCTTTGAAATAACACATCAAATTTCTCCTTGATTCTCTTAGAGGAATAAATTGTCACCCAAACCACACTCATTTTTAAGGAAGGCTAATTTTGAGTACAGCTCTCCATATATCCTGACACCATTGAGATTAAAAATAAATATTCATCCCATAAAGTGAACAGAAAATATACAGCTTTGTGAGTTCACACGTGTGGAGTTGGTCACCTTGGCTTAATGTATATGTTTAGGAAAGACCTGACATATAATAAAATTAAAGCATGAATACCTGGAAAATACAAGTATAAAAACCTTTTCCAATACGTGTAAACTCTTATTCGTGATCATTTTTTTAGTCTTCCCTCCCCTTCCAAAAGTAGGAGTTCATCATAATCCTTGTAACATTACTCTCATAAGTAGCAATGTGCAACATGGCCATCAAGCAGAGTTAAGTGTGTTGTGGTCAAACTCTGGATTCAATGATTAGACACAGGGACAAATACTAGAAACAACATAATAATGAAAACAATAACAATAATAAATAAACTATGTGGAACTGACGATGAAGACAAAGCCTTCCTAAATTCAGTAAAAAGACAGAGACGGGAAGAAGTCAGACTCAACTCCTTTGCTTGAGAATGGCACGTAGCTCCGTGGACATCATGTTTTGGGTAAATAAAACGTGACTTGGAAATGTTCCACAAGTCCCACACGTGACTCTTATGATCAGTATGTTTGGAAACACATCCCTCAGGCAAAAAGCACTTTCCAGCAAGGGATCAGAGATAATTCTTAACTGGTGAATAAACATGCACAGGAGTAGGGTTGCCATGAACTGTTCATTTTTTTCCTTTATCAATTCCTCAACCTCCTTGAAACTAGCTACTACCTATAAACGTATTCACATGTTTTAGCAATGTTTAGTGCCAATTAGTTTATAATTACTGGATCATTTGTTCCAACTATTTTCTCAGAATAACAAATTTCTTTAGAAAATGTACAAAGCTCTAGACGCACATAGAAAATTGATGCAATTCTTTGGTATCATGAATCTTAATCCTTCCTTAAAGAGCCTGGAAATATATCTTAGATGATTTTATGTATTATTTTTATGTACATATGTTATATTGTTATAAAATGTTATATCATACGTGTGTATAAAATTACATTGTATAAAATGCAAAACGGTGGAAGGCTACATTAAAGGTCATTGTATCACTCAGGTCAAGGGTTCTGCAAAGTCACTGCCATTAATAGTCAAGTATATGACAAGGATTTCATGGGAATGGAAACAAGGGAAAAACAACCCATCCTCAGGGCAAATGAACTCATTTTAAGGGCAAGTGGTCAAGGACTACCTGTAATCGTTTTCACTATGAAGTTCCTTGCCTGTCACTCCAAAGGACAGCCTCCAGGATAAGCTAAACGACAACACAATTTAAGAGGGAGTAGCCATGTTATAACACAGATCTCAGTTTCAGAGCAGCAAACATGTTGCTGGGCATACAGAATAAGAGAACACACTTCAAGGCATTCCTTAGAATCAGTCAGTCAAATCTGTAAGTCATTGAGACTGCATCACTTTTCCCGGCTACCATGACTGCAGCCTTCACAGAACTTAAATGAGAAGTAGTCCTTTATTCAAACTTCGAGATCTGCACAACCTCTCTCACTTTGTGATGTGCAAAAGAAAAACATCTTTTTCTTCATTGTGATAGCAGTGGTGCTGGCACCGCATGAAAACTAAACTAGCATCTTTGTCTTCATAAGAATTCCAGAAGGTCACCTGAGAATAGTTCCTTGTTGACTGTATTATGTAAGGTTTTGCATGCTGAAACAAGTTCTGAGAAATTTGTTACTAAACCATTAGATTACAGTGATATATTTCCCTGAGAAGCTGAAAATCAGAGCACACTAAAATGAACTCTACAACTGTTAATATAAACTGGCCCAGAAAAAAAACAAAAATACAATTTTAAAGAAGGCTGCTATGGGAAGCTTAAGAGTATCTAAAAAAGAAAGGTTGTGTGAGTGTAGGAAGGAAAGAGAAATGTCACAGGCAAGATTAAATCCATGATCCGTATGGTTGGAAATCCTGGGTTGCAAATCCTCAAGGTAAGAGACTTGGTGTTGAGGTGTGAGTTTTCACAAACTTTAGAAGCAGCCACTGTCACTGTGCCCAGGATAAAGAAAGACAGACATAAAAAAGCTTACCACAAGAGCCAGCGCTACTTAAGAATACTTTAAAATAGATGAAAATAAATTTTTAAAATGAGCATTTTTAGTAGGGGTTGAAAAAGTGAATCCACTGGAACGAATTCCAAGAAATGAAGTGAAAAAGGAAAGCAAACATTGCCAAGGACGTTCCCTGACAGCTCCGTGGGTCACAGAGGAGTTCTTCCCAAGGGTGGAGATCAGACCACGGTGGTATTCAGTCGTATTACAAAACGGGTGGCTGTATGAACAAGAAACTTAAAAAGGAAATACAAAGAATGACAATTTCTAGGTGTGAAAGCAGAATTAATGCAAACTAATTGTGAGGGAAGATAAAACAGAAAGTCATCAAGCCAGATGAAATGTAAAAGATAAGGCACACAAAAGAGATTTCCTTCCCATTCCATAATCATGGCTCTCTCCTCATAGTTACATTATTATGGAAGTACCAATGAAATTTTCACCTTTCACCACATTTCTAGAGACCTGCTCTATTTATTGATGGAGTCCTCCTTTTGAAATCTCTGGGAAGGACTCAAGAAAAACATGAGGAGTTTCCACCATTAAATTCTCAGAAATCACTTAACATTCCTAATGGACTGTCTTTGAAGTATATACCAATTTAGCTCTCCATCAATAAAGAACTAATCCTATTACTTCCTATTACTTCCAATTCTCTCATTCCTTGACTGTCCAAATTGTTTCACTGTACTTGTTAGAATTAGTTAGGTAAAAAGTACTCAAATTTTGAATATTTGAGACTTGGACTATTCCAGATAAAATACTTTATGGATATTGAGGGGTTTTGTTTTTGGTTTTTTTGGTATTTGCTATACTGTTTTCGGGGGGGGGGGTTGTTTCTTTTTTTAACAAACACTGTGCCAATGTATCCTAATTAAGTTGATGTCCTCATTCATTTATTACAGATATTTTTCTGGCTACGTATATATAAAGCCTCACTTATATAAAACAAATTCTAGTAACTGGGGCTTTTCTGCATGGGAGCCTAACAATGAAGTGACATCCACTCTTGGTGTTGTTTTTTTGTTTGTTTGTTTTTGGGGTTTTTTTTGCGGTACACGGGCCTCTCACTGCTGTGGCCCCTCCCGTTGCGGAGCACAGGCTCCAGATACGCAGGCTCAGTGGCCACGGCTCACGGGCCCAGCCGCTCCGCGGCATGTGGGATCTTCCCAGACCGGGGCACGAACCCGCGTCCCCTGCATCGGCAGGCGGACTCTTCACCACTGCGCCACCGGGGAAGAAGCCCCCTCTTGGTGTTGTTTGATACCAGTCCCAGGAGGTCTGGGAACTTCCCAAGGGTGGCCTTGCTCATGGCCCCCGTCTTAGGACAGATTTCTGTGTAGCTTGATATTCTGTGGTTTAACAGATGGGTTTATATTTTTTGATATCTGGATTCTGGGGTTTCTTTTAAATGAACGTGAAATACATCAGTCATTACCTGGGGTTTTATAATCACTGTGAAACAGATTTTTAAATATTGGGCTTGACTTGCAAACATATTTTCATGGATGTAGCCAGTTTTGTGTAATGGAAGGAGGCAAGGGGTTGCAGGAGGGAAGTTAGTGAGTTTGGGGGAGTGATTAAAGAAAACAGACTTTCTGTTTTCTTTATGATGTTCAAACCATCATTCCCCTGATTGAAGCAATAACAGAGTCACCCTTGCCGTCTACCTCCGTTACCCCACATTTGACCAGACTTTCATAGGCTACAAATCCTCATGTCTATTCACTCTCCACCACCCCATCCTCAATCCTGTTCTTACAAAGACCTTTCAAAAATCTGATAGTATCACACCACACGTTACACACCTTAGTGGTTTATCATCAGTATAAATATAAAGATCAAAACACTCAGCTCTTTATACTGTAATCCCAGCCTTTCTTTCTAGCCTCATCTACCACTGGGGTCTACACTTCTGCTGTAACAAATGACCTGCTGTTTCCTAGTAAGTCTATGCCTTCATGGAATTCTCTTGTCTTGTTTCATGTCTCTCTGAATTGTTCTGAAATCCTTCAGCGCACACACACACCTTTCTTTCCCTGTGTCTTGATGCACATCATATACGTCTCCACATCATATACACAAGGATTGGCACTATTAATCTGCATATCTATTTTTCCCACTACCAAATGTACTCTCAAGTCAGAGGCATTCTTGGCACCTTCACTTGTCCTTGGGGCTGGCCAGTCACTCAGTACAAGTTTGATGAATGGATGAATAATGATGTCTCTAAGATTACATAAAAAAATCAAGGAGACCTACCTATTCTTTCTTACGTTATTTGAAGTTTCATCAATTGAAACAAAAAGATATTGCATTACGAAAAACGTTATATAAACTTTTGAGATTTACTAACTTACTGCTTTTCGAAAGTCAAAACCATTCTTAAATTTCAAAAACTAATCCTCGGGGCTTCCCTGGTGGCGCAGTCGTTGAGAGTCTGCCTGCCGACGCGGGGGACACAGGTTCGTGCCCCGGTCTGGGAAGATCCCACATGCCGCGGAGCGGCTGGGCCCGTGAGCCGTGGCCGCTGGGCCTGCGCATCCGGAGCCTGTGCTCCGCAATGGGAGAGGCCACAACAGTGAGAGGCCCGCGTACTGGAAAAAAGAAACAAAAACAAAAACAAAAAACTAATCCTCTCTATTTTAAACTCTTGTGATGTCATTAAATTAGCACCATGAATGGGGAAAAGAAAAAGACTGCTTCAGAAGAAGTTAAGAACTCAAGAACGTCCCCTCTCCATACATATATTCTTACTTACTTGCCTACTTTTTGCTAATTCATAAATGAGAATCTCAATTATATGACTTAAAGATGAAATGCATCAATGAATATTTAACCATATAGTTCAAAAAGGAAATGCTGACAAATAATGAAAATAATTTGAAAAGTATTCATACTTCATTTTTGTGAAAGCTCAGGATTGATTTTATGCTCAGTATCTCAAACTGTCATGTAATATCTCATGAAGGAAAGATCGTGAAAAATTATCCTTAAAATCTATTTCTGTTTAACTTCTAGAAATATACACATTTTTCAAACAAGGACAAAGAAGATAGATCTAAATAACTTTAGCTTCAGATACGTCACTAGTATCTTCCCTTTACATGTATTAATCTTAAGTAGACATTTTTTAATATGATGATTATCTGTAGTATTACCATTGTTTATTTATCCTAATTTTTAAACTGAAACTTAAAAAAAAAAACTTGGTAACCCTGAGACTATGATTACAATTTTTTAATACCTAAGAATTTGTGAAAGATTGGTTACAGCTTTTCCATTCTGATTTTATAATTCACCACTATAAGTAAAGTTCTTGATCACTTGGTTAAACTTGGATTGCAGTAATAGAAGAAGTCTGTTTTAGAGAAGATCTAATGTAATAGATTTTCACTTACAGACGGTCCTCAACTTACAATGGTTCAACTTTCTGATGGTGAGACAGCTACACACATTCAGTATCAACTTACAATGGTTCAATTTTCTGATGGTGAGACAGCTACACACATTCAGTAGAAACCTCACTTTGAATTTTGAGTTTGAAATTCTGATCTTTTCCTGGCTGGTGATATGCAGTTCCATACTCTATAGTGACACTGGCACTTCAGCTCCAGGTCAACCATGCGAACACAAGCGTAAACAACTGATACACTCACAAACATTCTAGACCCAGACGACTATGCTGTTTTTTTTTCACTTTCAGTATTCAATTAATTACATGAGATATTCAACACTTTATTATAAAATAGGCTTTGTGCTAAATGATTTTGCCCCACTATAGGCTAATGTAAGCATTCTGAGCATGTTTAAAGTAGGTTAGGCTAAGCCGTGATGTTTGGTAGGTTAGATGTAATTCAATGCATTTTCAACTTACTATATTCAACTTACAATGGGTTTATTGGGATGTAACCCCACTGTAAGTAGAGGATTATCCATACATATAAGTAAAATAATTTATTGCATATTATTTGTAGTGCTATGAATGTAAACACAATAAATTTTCTTTAAACTACTGGTTTACAGAATCACTGTTTTGGTAACAAAATTATCTGATTTGTAAAGAGTGATGTCTGGATTACCATCTTATATACGATAAAATACAATTACATATTTCCTTGATGATTCATGGATTCTTTACATGTATTATATTCTATCAGGTATTTTAATGTCATTTATACTTACTATAATTTACTCATTCATGTCTTCCACAAATACTATAGAGACTGTCGTATAAATTTTGCTGAAGTATCAACTAAGAGCGATTCTGGTTTACATAATGCTAGCTACTAAAGATTTTCCATATTTGAATTTAAGACATCATCAATTATAAATATCCCATTATTTCATGTATCACTAAGGAAGGAAAAACCACATCTGCTATTTAAAATTTTGACCTTGTACTTTCTTGTCACTCAGAATATTTAATTCTTATTGAAAAGGCTCTTCTAGATTTGCTTGTACATAGACTACTACCAACTCCTGTTGAAAAATAAATGCAAAATAAATTGCTTAAGATTATCTCTAAAGCTTTTTCATATTCAGAATCTAAAGTCTCTGAAACGTTTTACAAATTCAAAGTGATTGACTGTTTCTTCTTTCATACAGAATGATCCTCTATTCCACCAAGGAAATTGATGAAGCATTAGTTCTAAAAAGAGAGCTCTACTATTGTCTCCAAGCTTCTTACACCCACACTACAGGTTTTGATGCTGACGCTTTCTTGATCTTAGCAGAAGATGTCAATAAACAGTTTCCAGATAACACAGGAATCATTTTCCCTCTTAAATGGTTTTCACATGGGTTGTTATAAACTGGCAAGACGGTGCAGTTGTACTGTAATGCCCCCAGGAGTGACACATGCCGTAACTCAGTCTACCAATGTAAAGGCAATAAAAACTGTATCTCAACTTCCAACTGGCCAATAGCAACGGCAAGTTTGCAAATCAATTTCAGAAATGTTAAAATGTTTATTATATGCACATCTTAGAATCACTGAACAACAGAGGCCATGAATTCACAGTAATATTATTACAACTAACTTTTTTCCATATATGTTTTTATGATAATAAAATCAAGAGTATGTGTATTTTGTAACCATTTCAAACTCCACTGGCAAACTGTTTTTCATATGTGTTCCTGTACAGTGTCACCCCTCCCTAAAATCTTCTACTAATCTTGTAAGATTTGGGATACTATATATATATTAATATATATTAATATACTATATATTAATTTTCTCCTAACTAATCATTCAACCATCCCATCACTTTTCTTTAACAACACCCATGAAAGTCAAATTTGATTCACTGTCTTTTCTTAAACAATTATTTTCATTGTTTTTGAGTATAAAAAACCATTTGAAAATGAAAAAATATCATGTGTTCCTATATGACAGTAAAAATATTTTAGTGGTCGTTAATCAAAAAAAACCCATAATGACAAGAAGCTACGATACACCTAATAAATTGTTTATATAAATGTTATTTTTATTAAGAGTCACAATTCTGATATATAAATTTTTAAATTATAGTACCTATGATCAAATGATATTATTTAAAAATTAACAGAATGTTTCTCATGCCTGTAAACATGAAGGACCCTTGCAAGGGTCCTTCAGGAATCTAAGGCCCAGGGTTGGAAGTCATTGCTGAAAACCAGCAATTCTCAACCTGATGTCATGTCACTCTGGTGTCATGATCAACTACGAGAATTTAAGCAACAAGAAAGGGAGTAGCTTGAAAAGACTTACTTTTGCCTCGATCCAAACATGTAAATTTCCCATGTCAATACATGTTCCACAACAAAATAGCCTGAGAAATACTGCTCCAGATGCAACTCAACCAATTCAAAGCTCAGTGCCCCCCATCCTTCCTCCTGTGACCTGGCAGCATTACAAATCAACTGTATCTCTCTTTCCTTCTGAATCCTGCCATAGACTCAACATTCTTCTCACACTTGGCTCAGCCACAACCAACTCACTAGAGTCAATACTACAAGTAGAATCTATTTGCTGTCCCAAGTCTATATATTTTTTCACATGCTACATAAACCACCTGGTTCCTAAGGTTTTCTAAATTTTTCTCTCTCCTTTACAATCCCTTTCTTCCGTCTTCTCTATGAAATCTTTTCAAATCAAGAAATTTTTAGCAGATTCACACATCAATTAAGTATATGCATTGCACATATTATACATTCCAATTCAATTTACTATTTACTGAACTTCTACTTGACTTGCCCAGCACTGTCAGGGAAATTGTGAACACAAATAATATATCTCATAATTCCTGGTCTCAAGAAATGTACAGAGTGGTATGTATACTTAAAAATAATTACAAAGTTTTTAAGGGTGCAACAACTTAAATACACAACTTAAATACTTACTATGTCATAGAGGACAACAGAAGACATTTCACACAAGAGAACAGTATGTGAAAAGTCATAAAAAAATAAAACAAGATTTTATTTGAACTAAACTAGATTCAATATTGTGGGAGTATAAGATCCCAAGAGAGCATTTGCTGGATTAAGGTAGAACCATTGGACAGGTCTCAAGTTTTTAAAAAACTTGGCATTATATCTTTGAATATCAATTTTGCATATGACAGGAAGGCACTGGAACTTTTTTGTTTCTTTTTTTTTTTTTTTTTGCGGTACGTGGGACTCTCACTGCTGCAGCCTCTCCCGTTGCGGAGCACAGGCTCCAGACGCGCAGGCTCAGTGGCCATTGCTCACAGGCCCAGCCGCTCCGCGGCATGTGGGATCTTCCCGGACCGGGGCACGAACCCGTGTCCCCTGCATCGGCAGGCGGACTCTCAACCACTGCGTCACCAGGGAAGCCCAAGGCACTGGAACTTTTAAGAAAAAATGCCCCATGATCAAGATAGCTCTCATAAGAGAAAAAAGAAAGGATGGTAGTAGGAAGACCAGGTAGTGAGTTGCAGCATTTGCTAAAGAAATGGAAGAAGAGGAAGACGACCTAAACTAGTGCAAAAGCGGTGGAGGAGGGAGGTTGTTTAGACAGTTAGTTACAGTCAATGGCACTTGGTAATTGATTAGATAAAGAGTGTGTTGTGGAATGAAGAGGAATTAAGGATGAATCAGAAAGCAAAACAATTACCACACACACACACTATCAATTACAGGAGAGAAATCTGTCTGGCATTTCAACAGAAAGTAGGAATCACTTAAACAGAAATTTCCAGGTTTGTTTCTGTATAGCTGTATAATTAGACAACCTTTAATAATCTCAAGAAGAATTTTGAAATTCTCAAGTGAAAAATTTGGTTTTAACTTAAAAAGTGATTAGTAATAACACTACTTTTGAGGTGGTGATTGTTGTTTTATGACCCAAGACCAGTGTCAGAAAAATGAATCAGTGATGCTTAAGCCCCACCCCAAGAGTCTGGGGATCCTTGGCTTGCTGAAGATGAGTCACATTTCTTCTACATCTGTCACTGCTGGTGATTTCTCTAACCAACACAAATATTCCATTGATGGTTAAATAAGTTTTAACTGATGAAAGAGCTTCAACAACCATAATTTAATATTCATGCACTTGTATATAGCTGCTTTGTTACAACCTTATTCCACATTTACCTCATGTATATGACTGCACAGCACTTGTCATGGAAATAGTCTCTAGAATAGGTGAATTTTCAAGCTATATAAACTTTTTGATATACAAATAACTTGCCCCAAATATGAATCTTTGCATATGGAGGGAACCAAGAAGCCAGAACAAAGAGTATGCATAAATTTCTCATGGCCAAATTTGGTGAGGTTTGGGGTGTCTATCAGGGAGGCTATATAGCCTAACGGTTCACAGCAAGGGCTGTAGCGCCCAGCAGACCTGGTTCACGCCCTCATTCTCTGTGACCTTGTCAAATTGCTTCATCCTTCACTCTAGTGTCCACATCTGTAAGATGAAATAATAACCTCTATTTAATAGGTTTGTCATACTAAGAGAAACAATTGATATACCATGTTTAGTATTGTGGATTGAATATAGGAAGCAGAGAAGAAATGGTAAGTATTATTAAAATTCTCTTCAATGGAAGCAATAAGGAAATTTCCTGCATATATTCCCTGAGTCATTAAAAATAGGTAGGGAGCCTAGAGTGTTGGTTGAAATTTAACACTTACGTCCAAAGAAAAGAGCATGGGAAGAGCAGGGAAAGTCACCCTGAGGGTGGAGAGACCTGGTGAGCAGGTCCCTTTCCAGGTGACCCGATGAACATGAGCTGTGATGAAATCACGTTGATCAAAGAGACCCCTGTGGGGACATGATGGGAAGGGCACTTCCCCTCTGCAGTGTTCCTCATGAGAACATCAGACAAACCCAAACTTGAGAGGCATCCTACAAAAGAGCTGAGCAGTACTCCTCAAAACTGTTAAGTTATGAAAACAAGGAAAGATTGAGACACTGTCACAACCCAGCAGAGACCAAGGAATCACTAAACAGGATGCAGTTTCCTGGATAGGATCCTGGACTACAAAAGGGAAACTAGGGCAAAAGCCTGTGAAGTGCCAATAAAGCCTAGCGTTCAGTTTATAGCAATGCAGTAATGCTAATGGTTTCTTAGTATTCATTAAGTGGACCGTGGTCGTGGAAAGCTGGAAAACTGGAGGAGACATATATAGGAATTGTCTATACCATCTTTGCAACTTCCCTGTAAATCTAAATTTTAAATTATTTTAAAATAAAAAGTGTATTAAAGTGAGTGGGGTCAATTCACCCAATCCGAATGGCCATCGTTAAAAAGTCTACAAATAATAAATGCTGGAGAGGGTGTGGAGAAAAAGGAATCCTCTTACATTGTTGGCAGGAATGTAAATTGGTTCAGCCACTATGAAGAACAGTATGGAGGTTCCTTAGGAAACTAAAAATAGAATTACCGTATGATCTGACAATCCCACTCCTGGGCATATATCTGGAGAAAACCATAATTCAAAAAGATACATATACCCCCAAGTTCATTGCAGCACTATTTACAATAGTCAAGACATGGAAGCAACCTAAGTGTCCATCAAGAGATGAATGGATAAAGAGAATGTAGTATATATGTACAAAAGAATGTTACTCAGCCATTAAAAAGAATGAAATAATACCATTTGTAGCAACATGGATGGACCTAGAGATTATCATATTAAGTGAAGTAAGCCAGAGAAAGACAAATATCATGTGATATCACTGATGTGTGGAATCTAAAAAAATGATACAAATGAACTTATTTACAAAACAGATATAGACTCACAGACATAGAAAACAAACTTATTGGTACCAAATGGGATGACGCGACAGGGGTCAGATAAATTAGGAGGTTGGGATTAACATATACACACTATTATACATAAAACATATAAACAGCAAGGACCTACTGTATAGCACAGGGAACTATATTCAATATCCTGTAATAACCTATCATGAATAAGAATATGAAAAAGAATATACACATATATATATATAACATGTATGTGTAACAATCACTTTGCTGTACAATTGAAACTAACACAACGTTGTAAATTAAATATACTTCAATTAAAAAATAAAAATTAAAAAAATTTAATTCAGAAAGCAGTGGTGGGAAGCCATAAGATATAGAAACCATGTAACTCAGTTTACCTAAAGCATGTTTACTTAAGTATTAAATAGATACCATGAATCTCCTCATTTGGAGACCTTATGGCTTTGAATACTGATAAATTCACAAGACAACTCAGGTCTTAATCCACACAATCTAAACTAGTAAAACATCTTAACACAGTGCCAAATGATAAGGGTGAAAACACAAGACCCAAACAGAGCTTAAAAAGACTCCAACAAATATGGAGGGGACCTTACAGATGGATGAGGAGTAAGACGTGGAGATCACCATACTACAGACAAATACATCAGAAATACATCTACATGTGGAACAAGCCCTACAGAACACCTACTGAACGCCGGCAAAAGACCTCAGACCTCCCAAAAGGCAAGAAACTCCCCACGTACCTGGGTAGGGCAAAAGAAAAAAGGAAAAACATAGACAAAAGAATACAGATGGGGACATGCACCTCTGAGAGGGAGCTGTGAAGGAGGAAAGGTCTCCACACACTAGAAGCCCCTTCGCGGGCGGAGACTGCGGGTGGCAGAGGCGGGAAGCTTCGGAGACACAGAGGAAAACACAGCAACAGGGGTGCAGAGGGCAAAGAGGAGAGATTCCCGCACAGAGGATCAGAGCCGACCACCACTCAGCAGCCCGAGAGGCTTGTCTGCTCACCTGCCAGGGCGGGCAGGGGCTGGGAGCTGAGGCTTGGGCTTCAGAGGTCGGATCACAGGGAGAGGACTACGGTTGGCTGCATGAACACAGCCTGAAGGGGCTAGCGCACCACAGTTAGCTGGGAGGGAGTGCGGGAAAAGGTCTGGACCTGCCAAAGAGGCAAGAGACCATTGTTTCGGGGAGCGTGAGGAAAGGGGATTCAGAGCACCACGTAAACGAGCTCCAGAGTTAGGCACAAGCTGGGGCTATCAGCGCAGACACCAGAGATGGGCAAGAGACGCTAAGGCTGCTGCTGCCACCACCAAGAAGCCTGTGTGCAACCACAGGTCACTATCCGCACCTCCCCTCCCAGGAGCCTGTGCAGACTGCCACTGCCAGAGCCCCATGATCCAGGGACAACTTCCCCGGGAGAACACAAGGAACACCACAGGCTGTTGTAATGTCACGCCAGCCTCAGCCGCCGCAAGCTCACCCCGCATTCCGTACCCCTCCCTCCCCCCAGCCTGAGTGAGCCAGAGCCCCCTAATCAGCCGCTCCTTTAACCCCATCCTGTCTGAGCAGAACAGACGCCCTCAGGCGACCTACACACAGAGGCAGGGCCAAATCCAAAGCTGAACGCGGGGAGCTGTGCAAACAAACACGAGAAAGGGAAATCTCTCCCAGCAGCCTCAGGAGCAGCGGATTAAATCGCCACAATCAACTTGCTGTACCCTGCATCTCTGGAATACCTGAATAGACAATGAATCATCCCAGAATTGAGGCAGTGGAATTTGGGAGCACCTGTAGACTTAGAGTTTCCTTTCTGCATCTAATTTGTTTCTGGTTTTATGTTTAACTTAGCTTAGTATTTAGAGGTTATTATCATTGGTAGATTTGTTTATTAATTTGATTGCTCTCTTCCATTTTTAAAATCTTTTTATATATTTTCTTTTTCCTTTTTCCCTTTTTGTGAGTGCGTATGTGTATGCTTCTTTGTGTGATATGCCTGTATAACTTTGCTTTAATCATTTGTCTTAGGGTTCTGTCTGTCCATTTTTTGTTTTTTGGGGGTTTTTTAGTATACTTTTTAGCACTTCTTATCATTGGTAGATTTGTTTTTTGGTTTGGTGCTCTCTTCTTAATTTTTTTTGAAAAAAATTTTTACTTTAATAACTTCATTTTATTTTACTTCATCCTTTCTTTCTTTTTTCCCCTCCCTTTTCTTCTGAGCCGTATGTCTCACAAGGTCTTGGTGCTCCAGCCAGGTGTCAGGCCTGAGCCTCTGAGATAGGAACCGAGATCAGGACACAGGTCCACCAGAGACGTCCCGGCTCCAGGTAATATCAATTGGTGAAATCTCTCCCAGGGATCTTCATCTCAACACTAAGGCCCAGCTCCACTCAACAACCAGCAAGCTCCAGTGCTGGACATCCTATGCCAAACAAATAGCAAGAGAGCAACACAACTCCACCAATGAGCAGAGAGGCTGCCTAAAATCATAATAAAGTCCCAGACACCCCAAGACACACAGCCGGATGCAGTCCTGCTCACCAGAAAGACAAGATCCAGCCTCATCCACCAGAACACAGGCACCAGTCCCCTCCACCAGGTACCCTACACAACCCACTGAACCAACTTTACCCACGGGGGGCAGACACCAAAAACAACAGGAATTACGAACCTGAAGACTGTGAAAAGGAGACTCCAAACACAGAAAGTTAAGCAAAATGAAAAGACAAAGAAATAACACAGCAGATGAAGGAGCAGGTTAAAACCGACCAGAGCAAACAAATAAACAAGAAATAGGCAGTCTACCTGGAAAATAATTCAGAGTAATGATAGTAAACATGATCCAAAGTCTTGAAAATAAGACAGAGAAAATACAAGAAACATTTAACAAGGACCTAGAAGAACTTGAGTAAAAAATGATGAACACCACAATAAATGAATTAAAAACACTCTAGAAAGAATCAATAACAGAATAACTGAGGCAGAAGAACGGATAAATGACCTGGAAGATAAAAGAGTGGAAATAACTACCACAGAGCAGAATAAAGAAAAAAAAAAATGAAAAGGATTGAGGACAATCTCAGAGACCTCTGGTACAATGTTAAATGCATGAACATTTGAATTATAGGGGTCCCAGAAGAAGAAGAGAAAAAAAAAGGGACTAAGAGAATATCTGAAGAGATTACAGTTGACAACTTCCCTAATATGGGAAAGGAAATAGTAAATCAAGTCCAGGAAGCGCAGAGAGTCCCATACAGGATGAATACAAGGAGAAACACACCAAGACACATATTAATCAAACCATCAAAAATTAAATACAAAGGAAAAATATTAAAGCAGCAAGGAAAAAGCAACAAATAATATACAAGGGAATCCCCATAAGGTTAAGAGCTGCTCTTTCAGCAGAAACTCTGCAAGCCAGAAAGGAGTAGCAGGATATACTTAAAATGATGAAAGGGAAAATACTACCAAGATGACTCTACCCAGCAAGTATCTCATTCAGATTCCTTGGAGAAATTAAAGCCTTTACAGACAAGCAAAGGCTAAGAATTCAGCACCACCAAACCAGCTTCACAACAAATGCTAAAGGAACTTCTCTAGGCAGGAAACACAACAGACGGAAAAGACCTACGATAACAAACCCAAAACAATTAAGAAAATGGTAATAGGAACACACATATCGATAGCTACCTTAAATTTACATAGATTAAGTGCTCAAATCAAAAGATATAGACTGGTTGAATGGATACACAAGACATGCTGTCTACAAGAGACCCACTTCAGACCTAGGGACACATACAGACTGAAAGTGAGGGGATGGAAAAAGATATTCCATGCAAATGGAAATCAAAAGAAAGCTGGAGTAAAAATTCTCATATCAGACAAAATAGGTTTAAAATAAAGACTATTATGAGACAAAGAAACACACTACATAATGATCAAGGAATCAATCCAAGAAGAAGATACAAAAATTGTAAATATTTATGCACGCTACTTAGGAGCACCTCAATACATGAGGAAAATGCTAACAGCCATATAAGGGGAAATTGACAGGAACACAATAATAATAGGGGACTTTAACACCCAACTTTGACCAATGGAAAGAAAGATCATCCAAAATGAAAATAAATAAGGAAACACAAGCTTTTAAGTGACATATTAAACAAGATGGACTTAATTGATATTTATAGGACATTCCATCCAAAAACAACAAAATACACTTTCTTCTCAAGTGTTCATGGAACATTCTCCAGGATAGATATCTTGGGTCACAAATCAAGCCTTGGTAAACTTAAGAGAACTGAAATCGTATCAAGTATCTTTTCCAGCCACAACACTGTAAGACCAGATTATCAATTAAAGGAAGAAAACTGGAAAAATACAAACACTTGGAGGCTACACAATACATTACTAATTAACCAAGTGATCACTGAAGAAATCAAAGAGGAAATCAAAAAATACCTAGAAAAAAGTGACAGTGAAAATAGGACGACCCAAAACATATGGGATACAGCAAAAGCAGTTCTAAGAGGGAAGTTTATAGCAATACAATGCTAATGCAAGAAACAAGAAATACCTCAAATAAACAAACTAACCTTACACCTAAAGCAATTAGAGAAAGAAGACCAAAATACCCCAAAGTTAGCAGAAGGTAACAAATCATAAAGATCACATCAGAAATAAATGAAAAAGAAATGAAAAAACAATAGCAAACATCAATAACACTAAAAGCTCGTTCTTTGAGAAGATAAACAAAATTCATAAACTATTAGCCAGACACATCAGGAAAAAAATGGAGAAGACTCAAATCAACAGAATTAGAAATGAAAAAGAAGTAACAACTGAAACTGCAGAAATACAAAGGATCATGAGAGATTACTACAAGCAACTATGTGCCAATAAAATGGACAACCTGCAAGAAATGGACAAATTCTTAGAAAAACACAACCTTCTAAGACTGAACCAGGAAGAAACAGAAAATATGAAAAGACCAATCACAAGCACTGAAATTGAAATGGTGATTAAAAATCTTCCAACAAACAAAAGCCCAGGACCAGATGGCTTCACAGGCAAATTATATCAAACATTTAGAGAATAGCTAACATCTGTCCTTCTCAAAATCTTCCAGAATATAGCAGAGGGAAGAACACTCCCAAACTCATTCTACGAGGCCACCATCCCCCTGATACCAAAACCAGACAAAGATGTCACACACACAAAAAAGAAAACTACAGGCCAATATCACTGATGAATATAGATGCAAAAATCCTCAACAAATACTAGCAAACAGAATCCAAAAGCACATTAAAAGGATCATACAACATGATCAAGTGGAGTATATCCCAGGAATGCAAGGATTCTTCAATATACGCAGATCAATCAATGTGATAAACCATATTAATAAACTGAAGGAGAAAAACCATAAGATCCTCTAAATAGATGCAGAAAAAGCTTTCAACAGGGCTTCCCCGGTGGCGCAGTGGTTGACAGTCCGCCTGCCGATGCAGGGGACATGGGTTCGTGCCCCGGTCTGGGAAGATCCCACATGCCGTGGAGCAGCTGGGCCCGTGAGCCATGGACGCTGAGCCTGCGCATCCGGAGCCTGTGCTCCACAATG
>RJWK010040258.1:9224-20148 GCA_004363435.1 Platanista minor | reverse complement strand
ATCTGGAAACTTCACAGCTGGAGCTGATGAAGTATGATTTTTGTCCAAACTGCAACTTTTTTATTTTATTTTATTTTATTTATTTATTTTATACAGCAGGTCTTATTAGTTATCCACTATATATATATATATATATATATATATATATATATATATATATATATATATATATATATATATATATTTGTGTATATATGTCAATCACAGTCTCCCAATTCATCACACAACCACCACCCTCTGACACTTTCCCCCCATGGTGTCCATAGGTTTGTTCTCTACATCTGTGTCTCTATTTCTGCCCTGAAAACCAGTTCATCTGTACCATTTTTCTAGGTTCCACATATATGCATTAATATATGATATTTGTTTTTCTCTTTCTGACTTACTTCACTCTGTATGACAGTCTCTAGATCCATCCACATCTCTACAAATGACCCAATTTCGTTCCTTTTTATGGTTGAGTAATATTCCATTGTATATATGTACTACATCTTCTGTATCCATTCGTCTGTCGATGGGCGTTTAGGTTGCTTCCATGACCTAGCTATTGTAAATAGTGCTGCAATGAACATTGTGGTGCATGTGTCTTTTTGAATTATGGTTTTCTCTAGGTATATGCCCAGTAGTGGGATTGCTGGATCATATGGTAATTCTATTTTTAGTTTTTTAAGGAACCTCCATACTGTTCTCCATAGTGGCTGTATCAATTTACATTCCCACCAACAGTGCAAGAGGGTTCCCTTTTCTCCACACCCTCTCCAGCATTTGTTGTTTGTAGATTTTCTGATGAAGCCCATTCTAACTGGTGTCAGGTGATACCTCATTGTCATTTTGATTTGCATTTCTCTAGTAATTAGTTGAGCAGCTTTGCATATCCTTCTTGGCCATCTGTATGTCTTCTTTGGAGAAATGTCTATTTAGGTCCTCTGCCCATTTTTTGATTGGGTTGATTTTTTTTTAAAATATTGAGCTGCATGGGCTGTTTATATATTTTGGAGATCAAACCTTTGTCCGTTGATTCATTTGCAAATATTTTCTCCCATTCTGGGGGTGATCTTTTTGTCTTGTTGGTAGTTTCCTTTGCTTTGCAAAAGCTATTAAGTTTCATTAGGTCCCATTTGTTTATTTTTGTTTTTATTTCCATTACTCTAGGAGGTGGATCAGAAAAGATCTTGCTGTGATTTATGTCATAGAGTGTTCTTCCTATGTTTTCCTCAAGAGTTTTATAGTGTCCAGTCTTACATTTAGGTCTCTAATCCATTTTGAGTTTATTTTTGTGTATGGAGTTAGGGAGTGTTCTAGTTTCATTCTTTTACATGTAGCTGTCCATATTTCCCAGCACCACTTATTGAAGAGACTGTCTTTTCTACACTGTACATCCTTGCCTCCTTTGTCATAGATTGGTTGAGCATAAGTGCATGGGTTTATCTCTGGGCTTTCTATCTTGTTCCATTGATCTATATTTCTCTTTTTGTGCCAGTACCATATTGTCTTGATTACTGTAGCTTTGTAATATAGTCTGAAGTCATTGAGTCTGATTCCTCCAGCTCTGTTTTTTTTCCCTCAATACTGCTTGGTCTATTCAGGGTCTTTTATGTCTCCATAAAAATTTTAAGATATTTTGTTCTAGTTCTGTAAAAAATGCCATTGGTAATTTGATAGGGATTGCATTGAATCTGTAGATTGCTTTGGGTAGTATAGTCATTTTCACAATATTGATTCTTCCAATCCAGGAGCATGGTTTATATCTCTCCATCTGTTTGTATCATCTTTAATTTCTTTCATCCATGTCTTATAGTTTTCTGAGTACAGGTCTTTTGTCTCCCTAGGTAGGTTTCTTCCTAGGTATTTTATTCTTTTTGTTGCAGTGCTAAATGGGAGTGTTTCCTTAATTTCTCTTTCAGATTTTTCATCATTAGTGTATAGGAATACAAGAGATTTCTGTGCATTAATTTTGTATCCTGCAACTTTACCAAATTCATTGATAAGCTCTAGTAGTTTTTTGTTGGCATCTTTAGGATTATCTATGTATAGTATCATGTCATCTGCAAACAGTGACAGTTTTACTTCTTCTTCTCCAATTTATATTCCTTTTATTTCATTTTCTTCTCTGATGACCATGGCTAGGACTTCCAAAATTATGTTGAATAGTAGTGGTGAGAGTGGACATCCTTGTCTTGTTCCTGATCTTAGAGGAAATGCTTTCAGTTTTTCACCATTGAGAATGATGTGTTTTTTTTTGTTTTTGTTTTTTTGTTGTTGTTGTTGTTGTTTTTGCGGTACGCGGGCCTCTCACTGTTGTGGCCTCTCCCATTGTGGAGCTCAGGCTCCAGACATGCAGGTTCAGCAGCCATGGCTCACGGGCCCAGCTGCTCCGCGCGGCATGTGGGATCTTCCCGGACTGGGGCACGAACCCATGTCCCCTGCATTGGCAGGCGGACTCTCAACCACTGCGCCACCAGGGAAGCCCCGAGAATGATGTTTGTTGTGGGTTTGTCATATATGGCCTTTTATATGTTAAGGCAGGTTCTCTCTATGCCAACTTTCTGAAGAGTTTTTATTGTAAATGGGTGTTGAATTTTTTCAACAGCTTTTTCTGCATCTATTGAGATGATCATATGGTTTTTATTCTTCAATCTGTTAATATGGTGTATCACATTGATCGATTTGATGATATTGAAGAATCCTTACATCTCTGGGATAAATCCCACTTGATCATGGTGTATGATTCTTCTAATGTGTTGTTGAATTCTGTTTGCTAGTATTTTGTTGAGGATATTTGTATCTATATTCATCAGTGATATTGGTCTGTAATTTTCTTTTTTTGTAGTATCTTTGTCTGGTTTGGGTGTCAGGGTGATGGTGGGCTCATAGAATGAGTTTGGGCATTTTCCTTCCTCTGCAATTTTTTAGAACAGTTTGAGAAGGATGGGTGTTAGCTCTTCTCTAAATGTTTGGTAGAATTCACCTATGAAGCTATCTGGTCCTGGACTTTTGTTTGTTGGAAGATTTTTAATCACAGTTTCAATTTCATTATTTGTGATTGGTCTGTTCCTCTTTTCTATTTCTTCCTGGTTCAGTCTTAGAAGGTTATACATTTCTAAGACTTTGTCCATTTCTTCCAGGGTGCCCATTTTATTGGCATAGTGTTGCTTGTAGTCGTCTCTTAGGATGCTTTGTATTTCTGCAGTGTCTGTTGTAAGTTCTCCTTTTTCATTTCTAATTTTATTGTTTTGAGTCCTCTCCCTCTTTTTCTTGATGAGTCTGGCTAAAGGTTTATCAATTTTGTTTATCTTATCAAAGAACCAGCTTTTAGTTTTATTGATCTTTGCTATTGTTGTCTTTGTTTCTATTTCATTTATTTCTGCTCTGTTCTTTATGATTTCTTTCCTTCTACTAACTTTACGTTTTGTTTGCTCTTCTTTCCTTTCAGTGTAAGGTTAGATTGTCTATTTGAGAGTTTTCTTGTTTCTGGAGGTAGGATCACTTTGCTCTAAACTTCCCTCTTAGAACTGCTTTTGCTGCATCCCATAGGTTTTGGATCATTGTGCTTTCATTATCATTTGTCTCTAGGTATTTTTTGATTTCCTCCTTGATTTCTTCAGTGATCTCTTGGTTATTTAGTAATGTATTGTTTAGCCTCCTTGTGTTTGTGTTTTTTACGGTTTTCTCCCTGTAATTCATTTCTAATCTCACAGCATTGTGGTCAGAAAACATGCTTGATATGATTTAAAATTTCTTAAATTTACTGAGGCTTGATTTGCGACACAAGATGTAATCTATCCTGGGGAATGTCCCAATTCCAGGATTGGAATGTTCCAATGTGTGTACTTGAGGAGAAAGTGTAATCTGCTGTTTTTGAATGGAATGTCCTATAAATATCAATTAAATCTATCTGGTCTATTGTGTCATTTAAAGCTTGTGTTTCCTTATTAATTTTCTGTTTGGATAATCTGTGCATTGGTGTAAGTGAGGTGTTAAAGTCCCCCACTATTATTGTGTTACTGTTGATTTCCTCTTTTAGAGCTGTTAGCAATTGCCTTATGTATTGAAGTGTTCCTGTATTGGGTGCATATATATTTGTAATTGTTATATCTTCTTCTTGCATTGATCTCTTATCATTACATAGTGCCCTTCATTGTCTCTTGTAACATTCTTTATTTTAAAGTCTATTTTATCTGATACGAGTATTGCTACTCCAGCTTTCTTTTGATTTCCATTTGAATTGAATATCTTTTTCCATCCCCTCATGTTCAGCCTGTATGTGTCCCTAGGTCTGAAGTGGGTCTCTTGTAGACAGCCTATATGTGGGTTTTGGTATCCATTCAGCGAGCCTGTGTCTTTTGGTTGGAGCATTTAATCCATTCACATTTAAGATAATTATCGATATGTATGTTCCTATTACCATTTTCTTAATTGTTATGTGTTTGTTTTTGTAGGTCCTTTTCTTCTCTTGTGTTTCCCACTTAGAGGAGTTCCTTTAGCATTTGTTGTAGAGCTCGTTTGGTGTTGCTGAATTCTCTTAGCTTTTGCTTGTCTGTAAAGCTTTTGATTTCTCTGTCGAATCTGAATGAGATCCTTGCTGGGTAGAGTAATCTTGTGTTTAGGTTCTTTCCTTTCATCACTTTAACTATATCATGCCATTCCCTTCTGGCTTATAGAGAGTTTCTGCTGAGAAGTCAGCTGTTAGTCTTATGGGGGTTCCCTTGTATGTTATTTGTTGTTTTTCCCTTGTTGCTTTTAATAATTTTTCTTTGTCTTTAATTTTTATTAATTTGATTACTATGTGTCTTGGAGTGTTTCTCCTTGGGTTTATCCTGTCCGGGACTCTGCAATTCCTGGACTTGGGTAGCTATGTCCTTTCCCATGTTAGGGAAGTTTTCGACTATAATCTCTTCAAATATTTTCTGGGGTCCTTTCTCTCTCTCTTCTCCTTCTGGGACTGCTATAATGTGAATGTTGGTGCATTTAATGTTGTCCCAGAGGTCTCTTAGGCTGTCTTCATTTCTTTTCATTCTTTTTTCTTTATTCTGTTCAGTGGCAATGAACTCCACCATTCTGTCTTCCAGGTTACTTATCTATTCTTCTGCCTCAGTTATTCTGCTATTGATTCCTTCTCGTGTATTTTTCATTTCAGTTATCGTATGTTCATCTCTGTTTGTTTGTTCTTTAATTCTTCTAGGTCTTTGTTAAGCATTTCTTGCATCTTCTTGATCTTTACCTCCATTCTTTTTCTGAGGTCCTGGATCATCTTCACTATCATTATTCTGAATTCCTTTTCTGGAAGGTTGTCAATCTCCACTTCATTCAGTTGTTTTTCTGTGGTTTTATCTTGTTCCTTCATCTAGTACATAGTCCTCTGCCTTTTCATTTTGTCTGTCTTTCTGTGAATGTGGTTTTCGTTCCACTAGCTGCAAAATTGTAGCTCTTCTTGCTTCTTCTGTCTGCCCTCTGGTGGATGAGGCTATCTAAGAGGCTTGTGCAAGTTTCCTGATGCCTGATCGGAGGTATTGGTGGTGGGTAGAGGTGGATGTTGCTCTGGTGGTCAGAGCTCAGTAAAACTTTAATCCACTTCTCTGCTGATAGGTGGGGCTGGGTTCCCTCCCTGTTGGTTGTTTGGCCTGAGGTGACCCAACACTGGAACCTACCCAGATCTTTGGTGGGGTTAATGGCAGACTCTGGGAGGGCTCACACCAAAGAGTGCCTCCCAGAACTTTTGTTGCCATTGTCCTTCTCCCCATGGTGAGCCACAGCCACCCCATGCCTCTGCAAGAGGCCCTCAAACCCCAGCAGGTAGGTCTGGTTCAGTCTCCTATGGGGTCACTGCTCTTTCCCCTGGGTCCAGATGTCCACACTACTTTGTGTGTGCCCTCCAAGAGTGGAGTCTCTGTTTCCCCCAGTTTTTTCAAAGTCCTGCAATCAAATCCCACTAGCCTTCAAAGTCTGATTCTCTAGGAATTCCTCCTCCCATTGCTGAACCCCCAGGTTGGGAAGCCTGACGTGGGGCTCAGAACCTTCACTCCAGTGTATGGACTTCTGTGGTATAAGTGTTCTCCAGTTTGTGAATCACCAACCCAGCAGTTATTGATTTTATTATGATTGCACCCCATCTACCGTCTCATTGCGGCTTCTCCTTAGTCTTTGAATGTGGGGTTTCTTTTTTGGTGAGTTCCAGTGTCTTCCTGTTGATGATTATTCAGCATTTAGTTGTGATTCTGGTGCTTTCACAAGAGGGAGTGAGTGCACATCCTTCTACTCTGCCATCTTAAACCAATCTCCTCCAAGCTGCAACTTCTACAATGAAAATACCTTGGAGCCTTCCTCTGAATAATTAAATGACTTTACTAAATCAGAGGCAACTGCAAAGGGTAAGAAATATCCACTTATAATCAGGTGGATTTAAAAGATCCTAGGCCAATTTTTATTCCACCTATGCCAAGTGGAACTGTGTCAACCTTCACTCTTTTATCGGCAGGGAGAAGAAGCTTTAGCCATCAGATATTTTTTCAGAAGAGAATTGGTTGTATGTCTCAGGAAACCATAATGATAAAATTAATTTAAAGCTTTTTATCATTAAGCTACAGAAAAGTATGTGTACAAAAGGACGTTCAGTATGGTTAAATGAGTTAAAGTCCATGTAGCAAATATACCTACAGCTAGCTTAAGGATTAAAGGAGTTAAATTTCAAGGGCTTAGTGCCAACTCATGTGTTAACTATTCTTATCCCTAGTGCGCCCTTCTGTATTAGTCTCCTATGGCTGCTGTGACAGATAACTACCAGTTTAGTGGCTTACAACACAAATTTATTATCTCAGAGTGCTGCAGGTCAGAACTTTTAAAAGATAAACTGAGGCAAGTTAGAAATTTTAATAGTTTATTTGAGCAAAAATAAATTCGAACTGGGCAGCACCAAAACAGAAGTGGTTAGGAGCACTCCACTGACAGGAGCTCAGAGAAAGACTTTTATAGTCTTTTACTCTTATAGACTTTTATAGTCTTTCTCTATAGTCTTATAGAGAAAAGGTGGAAGTAAAGCAAGGAAATTATTTGATTGGCTGTAGCTTAAGTGCTTGACTTAGTTGGGAAAGTCTAGCTGGCTGTTTGTGATGGGTTGTCCTTAGATATTGATTTCTTACCAGGAATCATTTACAGCCTTAAGTTTTGGTTAGCTTACGTAGCCTGCTAAAGCATTAGAGACAGCCCATATAATGGCCTCTTTGCTTAATTAAACAGAAGTTTAAAGTGGGTCAGCAGGGCTGCATTCCTTCCTTCTGGAGGTCCTGGGGGAGGTTACCTTTCCTTGACTTTTTTAGGTTCTAGAGGGTGCCTGCATTCCTTGGCTCATGGCCCCACATCACTCGATTCTCTATTTCCATCATCATATCTCCTTTTCTGATTCTGACTCTCCTGCTTCCCTTTACAAAGACCCTTGTGATGACATTGGACCCACGTGGATAATGAAGGATAAGCTTTCCATTTCAAGATTCTTAGTTTAATCACATCTACAACGTCCCTTTTTTTCCCATGTAAGGTAACATACTCACAGTTTCTGAGCATTAGGATGTGGATATATTGGGGGAGGGGGCTTTACTCAGTTTACCACACCTTCCCTCATCTTCCCCACTTGATTCTGGCTGTAGTGATAGCGGCTTCCGTGGCTTAAAGGGCACTACATGTGGGCCCTGTAAGGTGGGTTTTAGAGATAACAGAAAATATAGCTGGGTGTAGTAGATGCTGTCTGTGCTCAGCCCACATCGCCTCACACTTATCATATCTGGGCCAGAGTTCCAACTGCCCACACTGTTATCTGCCCGAGGGTGTTCTTTGGCTGCCAGAGTCTGTCCTGTCCGTGTGGAGGGAGGGTGAGAGGCTACAAGTGCCAAGGAATCAATGTTCCCCTTGTCCCCAAGCAGACCTCAGCCAATGCCTGATAAAAGCCCCATCCCCTTGCCCTGTGGTTGGGAAAACTCTTAGGATTGTGTCCTGCACAGTCTCCCAGAGGTCCCAGTGGAGTCGAGCTCCAGTTGTCTCAAGTGGTGACATGTTGATAACACACTCTAGGTGAGCACAGCTTGCCACCCTCAGTGTCTCTTAGGTGTGGGGATTCTTTCAAACTGAAAACAATCAACAAGCCCCAAAAGGCTGGAGAAGAAACTTTCCTTCTAATTGCCTTGAAAAATTTTTGATAGAGAGCCTGTTCCCAGACTAGAGCTATGTCTGGAGATCTCTGAAAAGAATACAGTCTGGGTGTGGTGGGGGGAACAGGGCCTAGAGATCAGAGTCCACTCTGTGTCCCATTGTCTCTCTTCCTGGCCCAGCAAACATTTGTTTAACAAATATTTGCTTTTCCATCTCCATGAATTGCCTTCCTCCACTTTGAAGTCCTAAACCACTGCCTAAACATTCTCTTTGTCTTTAGCTGAAGATGGTATTTAAGGTGAGGGCTTCAGCCATTTTGATGAGTTACTCCGTTTTCCTGGGTCTCTCCCAGGTATACATGTTATTAAACTTTTGTTTGATTTTCTCCTGTTAATCTGTCTCATGTCAATTAAATCCTTAGATGAGCCAGAAGAACCTAGAAGGTAGAGGAAAATACCTTCCTTTCCAACAACAGCCTCTCCTATTTTGTCTGCCTTCCATTTCTGCTCTCATTTCCCCTACTCCCCTGTTAGTGTTACTTGGATCATCAGCCGAATAAATTACTTGCACTTGAATTTTGGCCTCAGGGTCTGCTTCCAGTGAACACAAACCAAGACACTGGAGCAATTAAGTAACTTGCCCAATGTCCCATAGCTACAAAGTGACAGTGGCAGGATTTGAACTCAGATCTAACCGTAAAGCTTATGTGCCCTGTTGCTTCTCTTAGCTGGCTTGTTGTGCATTTTATCTGAGGGAGATGATTGACCCAGGAGGTAATCAAGCTAGAAGTTGTCTTTTTTCAAGTTCTCAGTTTGGAAGAAGAGGAGATTCCCAGGAGGTGGGTGGAGACTGCAACTTATCCATCTGTGACCCTATGGAGTTGGGGAGTTGTGCATCTCAGGCTGCAGCAGCCTGTTGCACCCTGAGCACACTTGGGTGTCACACACAGGGTCATGGGTCAGGTGGGAGTAGCTGGACTTGTGTTATTATTTAATGGACTTTAAATTCAGCTGCAGGAAATAGTGCAAGGGACTGGCTTACAAAAATATCTACACACATGTACTTTATCAATACATACATGTGCCTAAGGTAGGACAAATCAGGACATGGACCCGTGACTCAAGTTGTGGAGACAACTTTCCTGGAACATGGCTCCACTAAAAGGTAGCTCTCCTAGAGTGTGGCTTTCAGCCCATAAACTGCTTGCATATGGGAGAAAAAAAAAAAAAAAAGAAATAGATGGTCTGTTTCTCTCTCAAGCTCACTCTCTCTCTCTTTAACCCTGTAGGGCTGAAACTGACATAATTTTAAATCTGATTTCATCAGGACAAAAACTCATGTGGAAGGTCAAAAATGATTTTGCTGAAGTCTTTCCATTCCTAAGACTTGTTCCTTCAGAAAAAGCCTTTGCCTTGTGGGGTTTATTTGTTTTTTTGTGTGTGTTCAAACTCTTTATTCTCTGGAGAAAAAACTTCTGAAAAACAAAGGGTTACATTAACATTCAGAATATGAGAAAAAGAAAGGTTGCATTCAGAATACTACAGAAGATGTAACTGACACATCCCACTGAGTGTCAAATGCTGCTTGGTTTGAATGCTGGTTTTGTTACTGACTCACAGTGTAGAACCTTAGGTGATCTGCTTAACCTCTCTATCAGTTACCTGATCAGTGAAACAAAGATGATGTTACAGTCATCGACTGCATCCTTGCTGGAAAACCTGCAGAATGGTCTGCACTAGGTTAATCCACCACTAATTTGGTGGGCTAACCTCCTCCTGCCCCATTTCGAGAAAGCTAAAAAATATGAAGGTTTAATAAATTGACATATTAATGGCTTTCTCTCTCCTTCATCCCTTAATTCTGGCTTTCTCTTCAATTATTGGCTTACAACCTATGGGCATTGAATCTACCATAAAAACTTTATATTATAATATATTTGTATTGCATTATATATAATACTAAGTATTATATTACTGATACCATGTGTAGTTGCACAGCATTTATCACAAAATTATAATACAAACTTTATTCAGAGTATTGTTGAATTAAATTATCATTGTTAATGATAATGTGCTGTTGGTAATAGCAGCACAACAAAGTGTGACAACAAAAGGACATAAAGTCAGTGCCACATTACCTGGCCAAACTCTTCTTGACTTCTTTTAATAACAAAATCTGTTAATCACAAAAGTGATTTGAACATTGTAATTAATTCAATAAATTATGCTAGAAAAGATGAACAAATCTAACTTTATCCTGAATTAAGTAAAAATAACTTGCTCTAGGATGTCCACTCTCACCACTATCATTCAACATAATTTTGGAAGTCCTAGCCAAGGCAATCAGAGAAGAAAAAGAAATAAAAGGAATACAAATTGGAAAAGAAGAAGTAAAACTGTCACTGTTTGCAGATGACATGTTACTATACATAGATAATCCTAAAGATGCCACCAGGAATCTACTAGAGCTAATCAATGAATTTGGTAAAGTTGCAGGATACAAAATTAATGCACAGAAATCTCTTGCATTCCTATACACTAATGATGAAAAATCTGAAGATAAATTAAGGAAACACTCCCATTTAGCACTGCAACAAAAAGAATAAAATACCTAGGAAGAAACCTACCTAGGGAGACAAAAGACCTGTACTCAGAAAGCTATAAGACATGGATGAAAGAAATTAAAGATGATACAAACAGATGGAGAGATATATACCATGCTCCTGGATTAGAAGAATCAATATTGTGAAAATGACTATACTACCCAAAGCAATCTACAGATTCAA
>RJWK010040257.1:0-20049 GCA_004363435.1 Platanista minor | reverse complement strand
AAAAAAAAAAAAAAAAGAAGTAACACCAATCCTGTATAAACTCTTCCAAAATATGGAGGAAAAGAGAACACTTCACAACTCATTTTATGAGGCCTGATACCAAAACCAGACAAAGATATTAAAAGAAAAGCACAGACCAACATCCCTCATGAATATAGACACAAAAATCCTTAACAAAACATTAGTAAGTTGAACCTACAAATTTAGAAAAAAGATAATATACCATTACCAAGTGGGTTTATCCCCAAAATGCAATTTTGGTTGAAAATTTTTAAAAATCAAACAATATTATTCACGATATTAACAGAAGAAAGATAATGAACCCATTTGACCTCCTCAATAAATGCAGAAAATATATTTGGCAAAATACAACACCTGTTTATGAAAATACTGTAAGAAAACTAGGAATTGAAGGTAACTTTCTCAACCTAATAAAGAACATCATCAACAAAAAAACCAAAATTACCCCACAGTTAATATTGTATTTAATATGAAAACGGGAGACTTTCTCTCTAAATTTGGGAACAGAGTACAGATGTTCATTCTCACTCCTGCTACTTGACATCATACTGGAGGTTTAAATAGTGCAAAAAGGTGAGAAAAGGAAATAAAAGAAATCTGGATTGGAAAGAAGTAAAACTGTCTATTCACAGGTGATATGATTGTGTACTTAGAAAATTCTACAGAATCTACCCAGAAAAAGCCGCAAGAAATAATAAGTGAATTTAGCAAGGCACAGAATCAATATACAAAAGTAAAAGGCAGGATTTCAGGAATGGTGGAGTGAGGACCTCTGTGGATCTACTCCTTAGGAAAAGTAATGAAATCACTAGCAAAATTATCTAAATTAACTTTTTCTGAGCTCTGGAGATTAACCAAAGGATTACAACAATCTGAAGATTTTATTCAAGAAAACTACTGTGCTTTGGTAAGGATAAACTACTGAAACATGCTATGACATTAATGAACCTCAAAAACATCATGCCAGAGGGAGGGAGACACAAGAGGGAGGAGATATGGGAACATATGTATATGTATAATTGATTCACTTTGTTATAAAGCAGAAACTAACACACCCTTGTAAAGCAATTATACTCCAATAAAGGTGACAAAAAAAAAATCATGCCAAGTGAAAGAAGCCAGACACAAGAGCCCACATATTATATGATTCCACTTATATGAAACATCCAGAAAAGTCAAATATATAGAGAAAAGTAGACTAGTGGTTTCTTGGGGGTGAGGGATGGAAAGGGGGCTAACTCTAAATGGGTATGGGGGCTCTTATTGGGATGATGAAAAAGTTCTGAAACTGATTTGTGATGATGATTACACCACTCGGCAGATTTACTGAAAATTATTGAACTGCATACCTGTATAGGATGAATTTTGTGTTACGTAAAATATACTTCAATAAATCTGTTTTGTTTTGTTTTTTTTAAGCTATGCATAGCTTTTGCTATTCTCTCAGTTCAACACCTAGAATTCTGGACCTTCAAAGAAATGGGAGCCTTGATAAATACGCCAGGCTCTCAACTGGGTCACTTAGAAAGTTATGCTCTAAAAGTAATGAAGAACTGGTAATATACCAGTCTTCACAAAGGCATAAACCTAGATTTGAATTATATCAATCCCTGACTGGAGAAAGGAATCCAGGCCTAAACTAACTGCCCACCAAAATAAAATTAAATCTTATAAAAAGGAAGATAACATTAAGAAGAACCTCTACGGTCTTTCACTAATAATGTCCAGCATTTTAAAAAAATCATCAGGTTAGTCAAGAGACAGGACTATATGACTCTATGGGAAAAAAAAAACCAACAAGAGAAAAAGATCCACAAGTGGCCCTGGATTTGGAGTTATCATACATGAACTTTAAAATAAATGTGGTTAATATCTCAAGAAAATGGAAGGTAAGACAGAGAACTGAATAAGAGAAATGTAATCTAGAAATTGCAGATCAAATGGAAATTCTAAAAATTAAAACTACAGTAACTAATAGTAAGAACTCAATGGATAGAATTAACAACAGATTAGACACAGCAGAAGAGAGGATAAATTCATTGGAAAATTTGTCAATAGAAAATGGTCAAGACTGAAGGACAAATTAAAAACAGATATAAAATACAGAAAAGAGCATAAGAGATAAATGGAACATGATGAAAATGTCTGACATATGGAAAATTTAAGGCCCAGACAGAAAATAAAGACAGAATGGAGCAGAGGCTATATTTGAGGAGCTAACAGCCAAGAATTTTCTAAAACTGATAAAAGATATATAATGCAGACTCAAAAAAGAAATCTACATAAGCCAAACAGGGTAAATACAAAAAGCACCACTGCTAGGTACATCACAGTAAAACAGCTATAAACCAAAGGCTGGGTCTTAAACTTCTCATCCCACCAGTGGTGGTGGTTTTTCCCCTCCGTCACCTCTGAGTACATCTAAACAAAATGGAATTAGTTTACAAAATGCCTCAGAATATTTATGCCTCCTCTTGACCAGCTGTGCGGTACTGAATTGAAAGGGCCCCCAGAATGTCATGCAACTCAGTTTCTGCTGGCACAGGAAGGCCACGCCACTTTCTCAGGTTTTCTTCCCCCACCTGTCCTCCCTGTGAGCATCTATCTCTTGTCTGTGAGGCTCTCATGACACAGGATCCATTAGATCAGGTGTATGAAGGGAGTTCTGTGGATGCCACCTTGGGGAGCTACTATCCTCAGGCTGGCTTCACTTCCCGAGAAATGACCGGACATGCAGGGGAAGTAAGGACCCTCAGGAGCATCACATGGCTGGGCGGAGGCCACCGGGCACTCACAGCCTCTTTCCATCAAGGGGGCAGCTCTTGCCCAACAGCACGTGTCCCCCAACCTTCCTGCCACCCAGTGTCCTGGCCCCAGGCGGGCCCCTTGCCGGGGTCCCCCTCTGTCCTGGCTTGCACTGGAGATGTGAATGGTGGTCCATGCCAAGTTGTCACAGCGCCCTAGGTTGTCATGAATACAAGCACTCTACTGCCCAACACCCGCTAAGTTTATCCAGACCAGTGAGGTAGATTTGGCTTAAAACCGTAAAAGGTGCTGCTCTCCCACCAACTTGGAACACACACTGTGACACACTGACTCCAGGGCATCTCCTGTTAATGGCGGGTTTTGTCATTTCTGAGTCTGGAAAGCGGAGAGTGGAGTTACTCTGTCAGCCCCATGAGTGAGGAAAGGAAAATGTGAGTCCACAGTCTTCTTCTAAATGCATTTCTGAGGCTGTGAAAGCCCCTCCCTGCCCCCCAAAATAGTCCCACAAGAGCCACTGAGCATGAGAAAGCCACGGAGGGCTTGTCCACATGGAACCACTTAAGGCCTCCCGCGGCCTAAGAACATGTGGGCAGAGGAGGAAATGACACTTCTTTTTTTTTTTTTTAATTTATTTATTATTTTTGGCTGCGCTGGTTCTTCGTTGCTGCGCACAGGCTTTCTCTAGTTGTGGGAGCGGTGTCGTGGTGTGCGGGCTTCTCATTGCGGTGGCTTCTCTTGTTGCGGAGCACGGGCTCTAGGCGCGCGGGCTTCAGTAGTTGTGGCTCGCGGGCTCAGTAGCTGTGGCTCACAGGCTCTAGAGCACAGGCTCAGTAGTTGTGGCGCACGGGCTTAGTTGCCCTGCGGCATGTGGGATCTTCCCGGACCAGGGCTCAAACCCGTGTCCCCTGCATTGGCAGGTGGATTCTTAACCATGGCGCCACCAGGGAAGTCCCAGAAATGTCACTTCTTAATCCCTTGGGCGGGGCCGGGAGGGCCCACAGCCAAGGGCAGCTCCTTGCCTCACTAAGGGCACACTCACGTCTTCAGGAATCGCTGGTCCCCCAGGCCTCAAAGTGCGTCTGTGCTGCTCACCCCACACTCTTCCCACAGACAGGAGTGACCCTGGCACCTGGCTTCCTCCCAGACACCCCTCAGGGCCATAAGCCCCCAGCCTCAGACCTCAGCCAGGCCCCTCACGGGATGCTGCATGGATCGGGCAACGTGCCAGTGCAGACAGCAGCCCGGGGCCAAAGCTGCCAGGGCCGCTGGATTCAGGACACCTGGCTGAGGTGGGGCTGACCCAGGTTCCCCTCCGTATCCTTCTGCACCTCAGAATCCTGGGGAACAGCCATGCAGGAGCAAGGGGAAGGCTCCTCAGGCCCAAGGGACAATAAAGGCTAAGTGACGCCTCCAGAACTCTCTAAATACAGCCAAAGCAGGAGGCGCCAGTGGTTTTCAGGGGAACGTGGGGTGTCTGCTTTCACTGCGTCGGACACCTCGCAGACCCCCAGCCGAGATGGGCTGAATGCAGAGGGCAACTCTCAGGGTCTTGGCCCCCACGAATCTCCATAGAATATCGGGGCCCTGCAAAGCCTGCATCTGAGGCTCAGGATTTAATGGTTCAGCAGCTCCCTCCCCCCGCCCCCCCCCGCCCCCCCCCCCGCGCTGAAGCCGGGCCCTGCCCTGCAGGCACAAAGGTGCAGGAGGCCGGCCTCGCCTCCCAGGGTGAGGTTCTCTTCCCAGGAAGGTTACCTGTGCCCTTGGGCCTGTTTCCTCTGCAGCCGGGCAGCAGGTGCCATGAGCCGTGTGCGTGCAGTGTCTGGCAGGAAGTGGGAAGCCATTGAGTGACTGATGCTGTCACGACTGCCTGGATAGGCAAACAGAGCCTCAAGCACAGCGGGTGCTGATGGCCCCCACGGAGGACGGGGTGGGGACGCAGGCTCCCAGCAAGGCCGCAAAGTGCCCAGCCTCCCCCGGAGCCTGGTGTCCCGGGTGCTCCCCGTGCTTGGGAGTCGGGAAGCGTCTCGCTACAGGTGAGGATCATCCACGGACACACAGCCTCGCTCCGGGGCCCAGGGACTGCCCAAAGCCCGCAGGGTGCTTCCCACCCGACACCTCCAACGCCAGGGGTCCAAGCGCAGGGCCAGCCTGCTGCGCAGACATGCCTGCTCCCCGGCCCTCAAAGCTGCCTCTGAGTCACCTGAGACACGGGGCGGGGCGATATTCCTAAGAGTGGAAGGTGCGCCTTCAGAACCCAAAAGGCCTGCCGGGGCCTGAGCTTCTTCCTAGAAAGGGGCCACAAGGTGCAGCAACTTGTCTCTCACTTTGGGGGGACATCCTGGCTCACCCCTGACCCCCGGCCCTACAACCTGCCTGAGGCGCAGCTTCCTGCATTTCACAGGGCTCCCCTCCCACATCTGGGGCACACGTGTCCTAAGGCCCTCTGCTCACAGCCTCCTTGCTCGTCCTGCCCAGTGCCTGATGTCCTCACTGCGACGGGCCTATGTCCTGTCCTGGGGGACATCCGGGGGCCCAGTCCCCTTGACTGTGTTAGGACAGAGGGGAGCGTTAGCACAGCCCTGAGGCCTAACCGTAACTGAGCACTACGGTCCCTCCCACACGACCGCAAACCGTTTCTGATCCTATTTTTCTAATTGGGATGGAAAAGAATGTGATCACTGATCCTTGGCGTAACTACACTGCGACAAGGATGGCACAAGGATGGCACACCTGGCACAGCAGGTGCAGCTGGGCTGCTCCCTGGTTAAGCCTCGGGGGTCTACACTCTCCAGGACCAGCCAGTCTCCGCAGCCCTCGTCACCACAGAGACTGACAGCCCGCCCCGCCGGGCATCCTACAGGTCATGACCTCCAGGACAACACGTAGTTTGTAGTTTACCCTCTGGGCCACGACGGGGCAGTGTCCAAGCCTCCCCTTGGGCTTCCCTGCTGGGCTGTCTGTGACCACACGGGCAGGAAGCCCAATGTGCAGTTACTCCAGTGACCAGCTGCACACTTGGGGACAAGGAAAATGACCACTGAGTGGTCTGAGCAACACTTTGGCCAGGATTCTTTTATTACCCGGCCTGGTAAACCCCTCCTCCAACAGGGAGGCCATGGTGACATTGTGGGTCTCCAGATGTCAGTGTCCACTCAGATTCTGCATCCAGTTGTCCTCAAAATGTCTTGACAGTTCCCTACCAGAGCGTTCGGGCCACCCAAGTAAATGCTGTAGGTCTTTGGGAGAATCGGGAGCCTCACAGTAAAAGCTGGCCAAGGCATGGCCTGGTCCTTCCTCCTGGCTGCCCAGCCACCTCTGCAGTTAGTGGTTCCGATGGGAAATTCGTGAAGTCTGGGAACGGAGCCGGGATCCCACCTTTTCACTGGAGGCCCTGCCCTCGGCCTCTTCGTTCCTTCCTCTGCCATCTACCAGGGCAGCTTCAGCACTTCTATTCTGCTCACTGTGGGCCAGAACTTTCTCCAGGCCTCTGTGAGTCATCCCAGAATTGAGTGTGCCCTGTGACCTGAAGACTTGCCAGGAGATTAAATCCTAAGTTCTGAGTAAGTGCCTCCAAGTTGAGAATTCCTGCTTTCACAGTCTCCTGTTCTGGCCTCTGTGTCAAGGACCCTCAAATCCAACCCCAGGACTGCTGCCCAGCACCAGCAGGTGGGCCGGCTCTCCTGCAGCTCCTCTGACATATGACCTCTGTCCTTCTGAGCCGGCCCACAGGTCCCCACCAGGTTACACTGGACTCTCTCCCAGTCATTGGCCTGACAGCCAGGAGATGGGCTGGGGTGGCCTCCAAGGGGGGCATCTGTTGCCTTCCGGCAGGGAGGCCCCTGCAGCAACTCCCAGCATAGTGAAGTGCTGGCTCTACCAGGGAAGAGTGGGGCCCCACAAGCTCTGAGGGCTCAGGGGTCTGCAGAGCCTCATCCTCAGGGCTTCCACCCGGATGTCCCCACCCAGCTTCAGGGTCTCGGGTTTACTCGGCCGGGGCCTGACCATCTCAGACCAGCGATGGCCGAGCAATCACCGCGCCTGGAGCCGGGTGCTCCTATCATTCTCAGCCGCTGCTCAGCCCTCAGTTCTTCCCCCGAAGGAGACGGGATCTCTTTTTAGGACAAAGAGACCCCTGGTGCTCACTCTGAGCCCTTAACCGTTGGCTGACTGCCTCAGTCTCCCATTACCCCCTGCAGGGCCATCGGTGCAACTCAGCACTAGCCAGGTAGACTCTGACCCCTTCAGACTCGAGTCATCATACCTGCAAGGTGCTCCTTGTAACAGGACATTTTCCCAGGTCACCCCTGGTGGAATCTGGCAATTGGGCCTCCACCTTGTGCCAAGAACTCCCTGCCCCCCACACACCAACCGGGACGGGGTCCCCAGTGCTGGGAGAGGCAGCACCAATGCCCCCTGCACTCCTGTGTCCACTGGGGCCCTCCGAGAAGGAGGCACCAAGGCAGGCGGGATGTGACTAGAGATTTACTGGGGCAATGGCTGCAAAGGACCCAGGGGAGGAGGCTGAGGAGGATGGGGGAAGCCTCAGACCAGAGGTGAGATCCCTGGGAGGACATGGGGAGGGCGCTGGGGAAGGCGAGTGGTCGCCCACAGAGCAGCACCTAGACTGTCCTAGCCATGTTGACAGGGACACCTGGAGCCAGCTTAGCCCCTTAAAGGATTTGGGTCTTGTAGGAATGGGCCTGCGTTCATAGCCCTCGGAGCAGCCCCCACGGGAAGTGTTGCCCCAGAGAGCACAGGTGGACCCAGCGGGGCGGCACCACGCGGGGCCCTAGGCGGCAGCACTCCAGGGACAGGGAGCCTGGGCTCGTGTTCCTGGCCAGCACTCAGCTGCCACGCACAGCACACTTGCACACAGACACACAGCACACACACTGCACATCCACCCACACACTCATACACAGATACACACACTCACACAGCCACACCCCCACCTCAGTGCCCCCTGGCTCTGGCACCCATCCACACGGGAAAGGCCCCTGGGGAGGAGACAGTGACTGGTGCTGCCAAGGGACGGGTGGGCAGTGGGCGGTGGAGTGGGCACTGATGGGGGTCCAGCCGGAGGGCCTCCGGGAGGGGCAGCAGGTGGAAGGCAGCATGCTGGAGGCAAGGCATAACTTGCAAGCCCTTCAGATGGCAGAGCAGGGGCATCCTGTCTCGAGGCTGCAGGGACTGCATATCCCTCCCCTTCTGCTTCAAGTCACTACTGCTGGGCTCACTGAGGACACAAAGACCCCTGGCCTCGGCCACCGTACTATCCCAACAGGAGATGGGACCCAGCTGCACCAGAATCAAGGCACAGACGGAAAGAGGTGGTCAGGAAGACCAGCGGGGCTGCACGCAGTGGGGAAGTCCTCCTGGGCACACACAGGTGACCAAGAAGCTCTGGGGTCTCTCTCCTCTTGGGTGGAGGGGCTAAGTCAGAGATGTGCAAAGCTGCTCATGTGAGGCTGGAGCCACATCTCCTGCTGCCTGGGCCCCCTTCAAGGATGGAGGTGGCACGCCCTATCCCAGAGCCCAGGGACCTCACCCCCAGTCCCGCCTGCACCCTCCCTCAAGGAGGAGCACTGGTCCTGGGGGGGCTGCCGCTCCAGGGTGGGTGGGGGAGTGGCGATCCCCACCACAGCCCTGACAGGGACCCTTCTCACCCTCTCCCAGACTCGGCTCAGGTAGGGCCATCCCAGTGGCCCCAGGGCCCAGCCCCAAGAGCACCTGTTGGGCTCTTGCAAGGAAACCGGGGCCCAGCCAGCACCACGAGGCCCTCGCTCCCCACCCGGAGCTCCTGAGGCTCCCCCTGTCCTGGCTGCCCTTGCCCCTCCCCGGGCGGCCTTTCACCTCTGAGGGGCGGGGACCCCACCGCAGGACACACGTTGTGACATCAGTGGGTCACAGAGCTGCATGTCCCTGCACGAGGAAGAAAACCCCGGCCCGCTGGTCCTGAGCCAGGGGGACATGGGGAGGGCACGCCGGGCGGGAGGACCCTGCGGCCTCCCAGGGCTGAGTGAGTGGGGAGTCCGAGGCGCCCCCGGCCCCGGAGTAGACGCCGCAGGTGGCGGGGAAATGGGCGGGGGCGGGCAGCAGGCAGGGACGTGGGCAGGCGTCCAGTCGGAGCAGCAGTCCGAGGGCGGGGAGAGGTCCTGTCTTCGAGGGGCCGCTCTCCCGCCCCGTCCCCAGACTCCCAGGACCCCTGCCCGCTCCGGTCCTCTCCCGGCCCCTCCGGTCCCCTGTCTGCCCCTCCGGCCCCTGGTCGGCCCCGCCCCGCCTCCATGCGCGGGGCCGCAGCGCCTCCCGGCGGCCTCTATGGGCGCGGCGCGGGGCGGGGCGGGGGCAGGGGCAGGGGCGGGGTCTAGCAGCGGCCCCTCCCCCTGCCCACTCGGCGCTGTCTTGCACCGACTGGACCCGGAGCCTCTGCGCTCGGGAAGAGTCTGGCGAGGGCGCCCGACGCGCGGTCAGGTAAGGCCCTGGGCGGCGCGGTCCGCCTCGGCGCCGGGACGCGGGGACTTGGCGTTCGCCGGGGGACGCGCCCGCCGCGGTGCCCCCACTTCCACCGCCGGCCTCGCTCGGCGCCCCACCCCAGGTCCGCGCCTGCGGCGCCTCGCGCGGGGGCCCGTCCGTCTGTCCCCGCCTCTCCTGGGGCCGAGCTGGTCTCCCGGTTCCCGGCGCAGTGCTGAGGCCACGGCGCCTGCCGTCCCTTCGCGGGTCCCCCATCTGCAGCCAGACCCTTGGCCGCTCCTTGGAGGCTTGGTTCTGTCTCGGGCCCGGGCACATCTCCGGAGGTTCAGGAGCCCAGCTCACTCCCATGGGAGGACCCCCCACACACGGAACTGAGCACAGGGTCTCCAGGGGTGCTGGCCCCCCCTCCTCGGCTGAGAGGGAGCGGATGTCCCTCCTCCCCCTGGAAGGACTGGCCCCTAGAATGAGCTCTGAGGGGCCAGCTTCCCGAGCACTCGGGCTGCAGGGGAGGAGGGGGGGGTCTCTGCTACCCGGAAGCAGGGGTGAGCAGGGAGGGGGAGAGCACAGGTCACACCCCACCCTACCCAGGAGTCAGCAGGAGCCCAGCCTGCCCCTATTCCTCTGAGGCTGGAGGGGCGCACCGGCATCCCCCCGACAAAGTCTGCTAAGGGAGACTAAGGGGGGGGCTGAGTGGGACACAGGGAGGGAGGTGGGAGCCCAGGCGGACTGTGCCAGGGCGGCTCCCCTGCTGGTCGGGCCCCACACCCACCCAGGGCTCCTCACGGGCCCAGCAGAGCCCGGGACAGGGCCCAGCACCCACTGAGGGGGTGGGGAGGTCAGCCGCTGAGAGTATCAGCTGATGCTGAACAACCAAAAAACGGCAGGGCAGCGCCCTGGGGTGCCTGCCATCCTGCCCGGGGCCCCGGAGAATGGTCCCCTGAACCCAGGGAGAAAGCTGATGGCCCCCACACCCCCAGGTCACCCAGCTGTCCCCAAGGGAAGGATCTGCACTTGTAGAGGGACACCCAAAAAGAAGGGGGGTTGAGGTACACAGATTTCCCTGGGTTTTGTTTCCAGTAAAGGAGTCCTGGCTTGGAGGCCATCTTGCGTTGGGGTTTATTCCCTGTCTGCCTCACCAGGGCCAGGAGGCTGGACGGGCACTGGAGGCTCCCAGGAGGGAGGGAAGTGGTCTGCCTTCCTTATGTCGTTCCGAGGCAGGAGAGCTGGGCGGGGGAGAGGGCCTGGGCCCCCGGGGCATAGGTGACTGGAGGGGCTGGATGCAAGGGGCGCAGATGCGTCCCCTTGGCAGGACATGGGTCTCAGTGGGCCACTGGGCCACTCTGGGCACTGGGAAGCTGCCACCCTGGGCTGATAAAAGTGACCTGGGAGGCCTGTGAAGACCGCGGCAGGTTGGGGACAGTTGTTGGGCATGTCCACAGTGGAAACTACAGGGAAGGCAACATCCTGGTGAAAGCCAGGCTCCAGCCACTGGGTCACCTCGTCGGGTGGAGTGCGGCCCTGCACCGGGCAGGGCACATCCAGGCCCAGCAGACTCTGCATCGCCAGCCAGCACAGGCAGCTCTGTTGTGCAGCAGGCCCACCTGAGGTCCCTCAGGTGTCAGATGAGCTCCCTGGGATGGGCCGGTGCCTAGGAGAGGAGCAGGACCCAGGGGTCTTCCCGGGGCCTCAGCAGAGGGTGTGGGCCAAGCCCAGCCTCCTCTCTGGTGCTGCTTTTTCACCTGTAGAACAAGGTCTCCAGGTGCACAGGGTATAGGGAGACTGTGTTTGCGGCCACGAGTGCTTTACAGTGCTGGGAAACCTAGCTCTTGTGATTATTTTAAGAAAAACTCAAATAGTTCGATTCTTTTCCTTTAAACACAGCCCCGTGTTCCAGTGGGTCTCTCCTTCCTGTGGCTCCTTTCAAACATTTGTGCAAAGCCGGGGGACCCTGGTGTGGGACACACCTGCAAAGAAGCAGGTTCATGGGGTGCTGCTCACTGAACAGGACCTGGGGGGCCGGCCCCCGCCCTGAAGCATGTGCTGGGATTGGGCCAAATCAGAAAGCAACACCCTGCAAAGACCAGGTGCAGATCCGCCCCGGGGATGTGAACAGGCCGGCGTCCCCACGCCCCGCCAGCGCTTAGCCTCCGGGGGCCCACTGTAGACCCTGTGACGGGCAGACGGAGGGTGGGCATCCCAGCTGTGGGGGGCTGCACCTTGGAGAGCAGAGTCTGGGTCAAAAGTTCTGAAAAGTGTCAAGGCTTCCAAACCTGTTGTCAGAGCCACCAGAGGAGTGGAGACGGGCCCTGGTGCTCTGGCTGTGGACAGTGTCTGGTTTTCTGTCCTATTTGCCAGTTTCATAGATGAGGGATGGTGCCTTGTTGGTTTGTCTGCACGCCCTTGGTTTTTGTGCAGCTCGATCGCTGACCTTGTGCGCTGCGGTTACTTTCCTGGTTATGATTTTCCCATCTTCCTAATGGGTGCTTATTTTTTACTACTTTGTAAGAGATGGTTTTCCCAAATTTTTAAAAATTGTGGTTAAATACACATAACATAAAATCTGCCACCTGAACCATTTTTAAATGTATAGTTCAGTGCTATTCAGTACCTTCATATTGTGATACCATCACCACCATCCATTTCCAGAACTCTTTTCATCTTGTAAAACTGAAACTCTGTCCCATTAAACACTAACTCCCCAATCCCCCCTCCCCCAGCCCCTGGCAACCACCATTCTACTTTCTGTCGCTAAGATTTCTGAGATATTCTAAGTACCTCATATAAGTGAATCATACAGTATTTGTCTTTCTGTGTGTGGCTTATTTCACTCAGTATAATGTCCTCAAGTTTCATCCATGTCATAGCATGTGTCAGAATTTCCTTCCTTTTCAAGGCTGAATAATATTCCATTGTATGGATGGACCACATTATGCTTATCCATTCATCCATCGATGGACACCTGGGTTGCTTCCACATTTTAGTTATTCTGAGTAATACTGCTATGAACATTGTTGTACAAATATCTCTTTGAGACCCCACTTTCAATTCCTTTGAGTCTGTATATCCCCAGAAGTAGAACTGGTAGATCATATGGTAATTCTATTTTTATTCTTTGAGGAGCCACCATACTATTTTCCATACAGCTCTACATTTGTACATTCCCACCAGCAATTCCAATTTCCCCTTATCTCTCCAACATTTCTTGTTTTCTGACACTGTCCATCCTAATGAGTGTAAGGTGATTTCTCATTGTAATTTTGATTTGCATTTCCCTATTGATTAGTGATGTTGAGCATTTTTCATGTGCTTACTGGCCATTGGTATAACTTCTTTAGGGAAATGTCTATTCAAGCCCTTTGCCCATTTCTGAATCGGGTTGCTGGGGTTTTGGTTGTTGAGTTTCAATTCTCTATATATTCTGGATATTAATCCCTTATCAGATATGTGATTTGCAAGTATTTTCTCCAATTAAGTAGGCTGCCTTTTGACTCTCTGGATAGTGTCTCTTTTGTATTGTTCTGCCTTTATTATTAAAACCAACAGTCAACGGTAAATGACAGACTGACTGCCCGTCTTTGTTCACTTTGGACATTAAAGACTGGAATAGGAACACAGTATCACTTTTCCACAGCAGAGGTTACCCCTGGCCTCTGAGCCCCAGCAGCAGGTAGAGTCAGACTTCACGGCAGTGACATCACCATCATGGGAGACACCCTCCCATTTCTTTGGGGTCTTCTGTAGTGGAGAGGAGCACCCAGAGTTGGGCTGAAGACGGGGAGAAGAGCCGAAGTAATCAGACCTCAGGGGGAACTTACATGCTGAGAGGTATGTGTGGACATTTACAGTGCCAAGACAGGCGTGCTGTGGGGACCACCAAGTTAAAACTTTTAAAGTTTATTCCTATCAGAGACAAGTCAGACTAAAGAGGCTACTGCTTTAGGGGCAACTAGAGAAAACTGGTGTCACACAGATGAAAAACAGTAGCGATCACAGTGATTCCAGGACTTCAGAGCTCCACAAACATGATGTGTTTTCTTCTGCTTGTTTAGGCTTTCTTCTCTTTCTTTTCTCGTTATTCTTCATTCTCTCTTTCTCCAGCTTCCATTAGGTTCTACCCCCACTCACCACTGGTATCTTAAAGCTCACTTCTTTCTCCTCCTCGTCTCTCTTGCTACTTTGAGGAGTGGCTGTTATGACACGTCATAGTAGAGCAACCTTCAAAATGCTCCTCTATCGCAATTCTGAGTCTGGAAACTGGTGGTTTGGTGAATTGGGTCAGCTCATTTTGAAAAAGGCAAGCAAGTTGTAAAAAGTGGGTGGGGAGCCTTGAGGCCAGACGCTATGAACTCCCCAAGTCCACCATCCCACCTAACAGACTGGCCAGGTGTGGAACACGTGTGTGCCTGTGTGATGCCACCTCGTGCTTTCCTTCTCGTGGGACCTGACAACATCATCACAGAGAAACTAACCCCATGGAAAAGTTTCTTTCAAACGTATGACGACCTTGCCTTGTTTTTATTCCTGAGTGGTACCTGCATCAGTGTTAGAACTGACAGATTGACTGAATTCTTACTGCTGTCACCTAACTTTTTAAGCCTATTTAGAGGTTTACTGTTTCTCTGAGTCCATATTTGCTATTGATAACAGGAACAGAAGCAAGCAGTCCCGCTCTGGATTTAAAAGCACCAGTTGCCATCTTTCACAAGTGTAACAGTCGCAGAACTCATTATTGCCCCCCAAAAACACCCATCTCCATAATAACAAGAATTTCTTCTCCAGGTTCAGTATCTCTTAGAGCCTTCACACTTGCTGTGTCTTGGCCAACTGACACAAACTCACACTTGGTCTGCAGTCATGGTTTGTAAATGCAGCAGGACCAAGGCAAGCTGAGCACAGTTTTTCCTTCTGGAATACACAACACTGAAGTCGTTTTCTCTGGGTCCAAGTAGGATGTTCTCCTCAATTTCTGAAAGCTCAGCAACACAACCCACCAGTAATTCTATTTTGTCCTTGCGTTTCCACTCTTTTGTTGCAATTATTTTGGCTCTATTTTGTTCTAATGAGTATCTGTTACAAGGCATTATTTCAAATCCACTGTCAGTTGCAAACATTCGCAAGTAAATAAATACGTGTTCCTTGAATAAATTCTCCTGCATCATTTTGTTAATAAATTTATTTCGTTTATTTATTTATGGCTGTGTTGGGTCTCTGTTGCTGCACGCGGGCTTTCTCTAGTTGCAGTGAGCAGGGGCTACTCTTTGTTGCGGTGCGCGGGCTTCTCATTGCGGTGGCTTCTCTTATTGTGGAGCGTGGACTCTAGGCACGCAGGCTTCAGTAGTGGCACGTGGGCTCAGTAGCTGTGGTGTGTGGGCTCAGGAGTTGTGGCTCACGGGCTCTAGAACGCAGGCTTAGTAGTTGTGGTGCACGGGCTTAGTTGCTCCTCCTGCATCATTTTTGTTGTTGCAAAGTCAGACATTTGATGGCTTTCTCCAAGTGCTCATCTTTCTTAAAATGTTCAATCACTTCCTTTAGTTCTTCTTGCCTTCCTGTAACAGACTGAAAGCTAGTATTCATTTTGTGTGTTTGAAAACTGAAATAGGGATCAAGAACCAAACTGGTTGCTAGGCCATCATTTTCAGAGTTCCTTGGTGGACATTCCAGAAGATGGTACATATCGACTCTGCCCTTCGCATCCTGAATTACAATAACCTTGCCTCTTGTGCTACCCTGGGGTCCCAAAGGCAGCAGCTGGCCTGGGGACTCTGCATCCTGGGTCCCGAAGCCTCGTGTTCTGAGGCTTTGCTGCCGCCTCTGGTGCCAGGCTGCCCTCCCCTCACAGCCCCAGAGCCTCACTGCCCTCCCCAAAAATGCATCTCTGCCCCCAGTGAACTGCTCAGACCCTGCCCACGACTGGTGGAAGGACACGAAAAGGAGTGTCGTGGACCAGGCTGAATAGTGTCTTTTGATGCACAAATTTTTTAAATTTTCATGAAATCCAGTATGCCTATTTTGTCTTTAGTTGCTTGTGCTTTTGGTGTCATATTCAAGAAGGCATTGCCAAATCCAGTACTGTGAAGAGTTTTGCCTTCTGTTTTCTTCTAGAAGTTTTATAAATTTAGGTCTTACACTTAAACCATGGATCCATTTTGAGTTAATTTTTGTGTATGGTGTTAGGTAGGGTCCAACTTCATTCTTTAGAATGTGGATATCCAGTTTTCTGGCACCATTTGTTGAAAAAGACTGTCTTTTCCCCCACTGAATGGTCATGACACCGTTGTTGAAAATTGTTTGATTACATACGTGAGGGTTATTTTTGAACTCTATTCTATTACATTTGTCTATATGTCTCTTTATCCCAGTACCATACTGTTTTGATTAGTGTAGCTTGGTAGTAAAGTTTGAAATCAGGAAGTTTGTTCCTCAGTTTGTTCTTCTCTTTTAGAATTATTTATGCTATTCAGGGTCTTGAGATTCTTTGCAAATTTTAGAGTGGTTTCTTCCATTTCTGCAAAAGTCGTTATTGAGATTTCGATGGAGATTGCATTAAATCTGTGAATCACTTGGGGTAGTATTGACATCTTAATATTAATTCTTCCAATCTATAAACACAGAATATCTTTCCATTTATTTATATCTTCTTTAATTTCTCTCAGAAATGTTTTATATTTTTCAGTGAGTCACTTCTTTGGTAAAAATAATTCCTAAGTATTTTATTCTTTTGATGCAAATGTAAATAGAATTGTTTTCTTATTTTCCTTTTTGTGTTATTCATTGTTAGTGTATAGAAATGCAACTGCTTTTTGTGTGTTGACTTTGTTTCCTGCTACTTAGCTGAATTCATTTATTGTAACAGTTTCTTTTTGTGGACTCTTCAGGGTTTTCTACCTATACAATCATATCATCTGTGAACAGAGATAATTTTCCTTCTTCCTTTACCGTTTGAATGCCTTTTATTTCTCTTTCTTGCCTAATTGCTCTGGCTAGGACTTCCAATACTATGTTGAATAAAAATGGTGAAAGTGGGCATCTTTGCTTTGTTCCTGACCTTAGAGGAAAAGCTTATAGTCTCTCACAATTGAGTATGATGATGTTAGTTGTGGGATTATTATAAATGGCTTTTATTATATTGAGGTAGTTTCCATCTATTCCTAGTTTGTTGAATTCTTTTTTGTTTGTTTGGTTGGTTGGTTTTGGTTTTGGTTTTTTTTGCGGTACATGGCCTCTCACTGTCGTGGCCTCTCCTGCTGCGGAGCACAGGCTCCGGACGTGCAGGCTCAGCGGCCATGGCTCACGGGCGCAGCCACTCCGCGGCATGTGGGATCTTCTCGGACCGGGGCACGAACCCGTGTCCCCTGCATCGGCAGGTGGACTCTCAACCACTGCACCACCAGGAAAGCCCTGTTGAATTCTTTAATCATGAAAGGATATTGAATTTTATCAAAAGATTTTTCTGCATCAGTTAAGATGATCATGTGGGTTTTTCTTTCATTCTGTTAATGTGGTGTGTTACATTAATTGATTTTCATATGTTGAATCATCTTTGTATTCCAGGAATAAATCCCACTTGGTCATGATGTTTAATCCTTTTTCTATCCTGTTGAATTCTGTTTGCTAATATTTTGTTGATGATTTTTGTATCCATGTTGATAAGGGATATTGGTCTGTAGTTTTCTTTTCTTGTAGTGTCTTTATCTGGCTTTGGTATCAGGGTAATGCTGACTTCATAGAATGAGTTTGGGGGTATTCCCTCCTCTTCAATTTTTTTGAAAAGTTTGACAAGTATTGATGTTAGTTCTACTTTAAATGCTTCGTAGAATTCACCTGTAAAGCCATCAGGTCCAGGGCTTTTCTTTGACAGGAGATTTTCAATTACTGATTCAAACTCCTTACTAATTACAGGTCTATTCAGAATTTCTATTTCTTCGTGGTTTTGTCTTTGTAGGTTTTGTGTTTCTAGGAATTTGTCCATTTCATCTAGGTTATCTAATTTGTTGGCAAACAACTGATTATAGTACTCTCTTATAATTCTTTTTATTTCTGTAGAATCAGTAGTAATTTCCCACTTTCATTTCTGATGTTAGTAATTTGAGTATTCTCTTTTTTTTCTTAGTCCATCTAGCTAAAGATTTGTCAGTGTTGTTGATCTTTTTGAAGAATTGACTTTTGGTTTCATTGATTTTTCTCTATTGTTTTTCTATTATTTCATTAATCTCTGCTCTAGTATTCATTATTTCATTCCTTCTTCTAGCTGCTAATTTGTTCTTTTTCTAGTTCCTTAAGTTGTAAAGGTAAAGTTAGGTTGTTAATTTGAGATCTTTCTTGTTGTTTTATGTAAACATTTGTAGCTGTGAATTTTCTTCTTCATGCTGCTTTTACTGTGTTTCATATGTTTGCTATTTCTTGTTTTCATTTTTATCAGTCTCTGAGTATTTTCTAATTTCCCTTGTGATTCTTCTTTGACCTATCCTATTGGTTGTTTAAGGGTGAGTTGTTTAATTCCCAAAATTTTGTGAATTTTTCAGTTTTCTTTCTGTTATTGACTTCTAAAGTCATCCCATTGTGATTAGAGAAGATACTTTTTATGTTATTCTCTTTTTAAATTTATTGAGGCTTCCACTGTTGTTACACTTCTCCTCATCATTGCAAGCCTCTCCCTCTCTGGTTGAATAGACTTCCAGGAGATTTAAAGGGCTGGCACCTTTTTTCCCCCATTCATTTTTCTCTTTTTCTCCTTTTGGGAGCCAGACATTGAAGATTATGACATTCAAAAGCAACTGCATATACAGGGGAAATTAGACAGGAACTGCACATGCCTGGGGGAAGGTGTAGGCTCAGAAAGGAAATGAGAAGATCTTACCTTTACTCCTCAGGCTGAACCTTGGCACAGAGACAGGCTACGACAATCAAAAACAAAAAATAAAAGTGAAAACAAACAAACAATCAAGAACAGCAAACCCTAGGGAAGGAGAAGAACCTGATTTCCAGAGTTACCATTTTAGATTCAAATGTCCAGTTTTTTACAAAAACTCAAAAGGCAAACAAAGGAACAGGAAAGTATGGCCCACTCAAAGGAAAAAATATAAACCAACCAAAACTGTCCCTGAAAAAGACCTGATGGTGGATCTACTAGACAAAGACTTTAACACAACCATCTTAAAGATGCTCAGGGAACTAAAAGAAGATATGGAGAAAGTCAAGAAAATAATGTATGAACAAAATAGAAATATCAATAAATAGAAAACCTAGGTAGAATGCAAAATGATATAATAGAGCTGAAGAGTACAATGACTTTTAGTTATTTATTAGAGGGATGCAAAGGCCAATTTGACAAGAGAGAAGAAAGTGTTAGTGATGTTGAAGATAAGACAATGGAAATTATGAGTCTGAGGAGCAGAAAGAAAAAAGATTAAAGAAAAGTGAACAGAACCTAAAGGACATGCATACTTGTTTTGGGAGTCCCAGAAGGAGATGAGAGAGAAAGGGGCAGAGGAAATTGTGTGAAGAAGCTTCCCAAATTTGATGAATGACATGAATATAAACATCCAAGACAAGTAGGATGAACTTAAAGAGACTCACACTGATACACATTATAATCAAACTGTCAAAAGACAAAAACAAAGAGAGAATTTTGAAATCAGCAAGAGAGAAGTGACTCATCATATCCAAGGGATTCTCAATAGGATTACCAGAAGATTTCTCATCAGAAACTTTGGAGACCAGAGGCAGGGGGTTGGTATATTCAAAATGCCAAATGGAAAAAAAACTGTTGCCTGAAAATTCTATATCCAGCCTAATTGTCCCCCAAAAGTGAGGGCAAACTTAAAACATTCCCAGATAAACAAAAGCTGAAAGAGTCCATTACTGCTAGACCTGCCCTGTAAGAAATGCTCAAGAGGGTTCTGCAGGTGAAATGAAAGGACACTAGACAGTAACTTGAATTCATATGAAAATATGAAGCTCTCAGTAAAGGTAAATACATGAGCAATTATAAAGCTATTATTATTATAACAATAATTATTGTAACAATGGCATGTAACTCGCTTTTTTTTCTACATGATTTGAAAGACTAATACATTTTTTTAAATTATTAATCTAATATATACCCAAGAGTGGAATTGCTGGGTCATATGGTAGTTGTACTTTTAGTTTTTTGAGAAACCTCCATATTGTTTTCCACAAAGGATGCACCAACTTACATTCCCATCAACAGTGTACAAGGGTTCCCTTTTCTTCACATCCTCACCAACATTTGTTATTTGTGTTCTTTTGGATGATAGCCATTCTGACAGGTGTGAGGTGATATCTCATTGTGGTTTTGATTTGCAATTCCCTGATGATTAGCAATGTTGAGCATCTTTTCCTGTGCCTTTTGGCCATTTCCTCTTTGGAAAAATGTCTATTCAGTTCTTCTGCCCATTTTTTTTTTTATAATTGCTTCACAATACCATGTTAGTTTCTGTTGCACAAAAAAGTGAATCAGCCATATGCATACACGTGTCCCCATATCCCCTCCCTCTTGAGCCTCCCTCCCATCCTCCCTATCCCACCCTCTGGATCATCACAAGGCATGGAGCCGATCTCCCTGTGCTGTGCCGCTGCTTCCCACCAGCCAACGAATTTACATTCGGTAATGTGTATATGCTGATGCTACTCTCACTTCACCCCAGCTTCACCCTTCTACCCCATGTCCTCAAGTCCATTCTCCATACCTACTTCTTTATTCCTGCCCTGCAACTATGTTCATCAGTACCTTTTTTTTTTTTTTTTTTTTTTTTTTTTTTTTTTTTTTTT
>RJWK010040256.1:0-20050 GCA_004363435.1 Platanista minor | reverse complement strand
TTTTTTTGCGCTATGCGGGCCTCTCACCGTTGTGGCCTCTCCCGTTTCGGAGCACAGTCTCCGGACGCGCAGGCTCAGCGGCCATGGCTCACGGTCCCAGCCGCTCCGCGGCATGTGGGATCTTCCCGGACCGGGGCACGAACCCGTGTCCCCTGCATCGGCAGGCAGACTCTCAACCGCTGCGCCACCAGGGAAGCCCTGTTTCTCTATTTTTTAAATTCTGTTTCCTTTTTTTTTTTTTTTAGATTTTTTTTGATGTGGACCATTTTTAAAGTCTTTATTGAATTTGTTACAATATTGCTTCTGTTTTATAGTTTGTTTTTTTGGCCACGAGCCATGTGGGATTTTAGCTCCCCAACCAGGGATCAAATCCGCACCTCCTGCATTTGAAGGCAAAGTCTTAACCACTGGACCACCAGGGAAGTCCCATAAATTCTTTTTCTTTACCTGTCTCCATTTTAAGTTAAAACTCTGAATCAGTATTCAGAAATGTATTTCAATATTTACATATTTAGATTTATAGCTACATATTTTAATAACAACAACAGACCTTTATATAACACTAGGTAACAAGCACATTTTGAAGCACTTCACGCATATGGATTTATTTAATCTTCACAACAAGCTTATAATGATAGGTACTATAATTGCCTGCATTTAATGTATGAAGAAAGTGAGGCACCAAGAGGTTAATTAATTGGCCCAAATCACACAGCTACTAAGCTGATGCAGCTAGGATTTGAGCCCTGATAACTTTGACTCCAAAATTATTTCTCTTAATTATAGAATTTGGCCTCTTTGAGAGTCTAATAAATAAAACAGCAATGACATTATCACAAAGTGTAGACTTAAAATCCTATTTAATCATCCGACATCAAAGATTCTATTTATTAATCGGCCTTTCTTAAAAATATTTTTATCTTTATAATTTGGGTCATGGCATCTACCTGAAAACTTAAACATAAGCAAACTTCAGGTCATAATTTAGTCACTGGCACATGTTCCATTTTCTTTCTTCTTTTCCCCTTCCTTTTGCATCTCACTGAAGTCCTTAAGATTTGTGACAGCATTTAAAATGTCAAGTATCCTTTGGTCTGATTGATCATTTAATGTTTGATTTTTTTTTTTTTTTAAGGAAGGACCTGGGTAGAATTTGGAAGTAGATTTTCACATTAAATTATTAGATTAGAGTAGCAACCGTCAAGGTTGCCGTGCTTTCTCTGAAAGGAGATTAATCAAGACAGGCATCCTCTCATTATATCATCCTATGGTAAAAAGATTTGTAAGTGTGTATTTTTTTAAATATATATTTATACATATTTATAGATATTTCTTAAGGAAAAAAAATTCACCAACTGAATTCATGCACACACACAATTTAAAAATTAGATAATTCAGTAAAGAGGAATGGAATCTTTCAAAGCAGTAAGTACCCTGCGCCAGGTTGGGGCTAGGGCTGCGAGTAGAGACTGGGAATGTGTGAGGAAGTGGAGCTGCTCAGCTGATGCATTAAATTCTGTTCAAGCAATTTGTAACTTTGCATTTTAACACTGGAAACAGCTTACGCTGAATAAATTAATTAACATACAACAATTTTTACATCCACAATTCATAAAAGAGACTAGAATATTAGATCTAAACCTTTTCTACTGTATAAAACAATGCTTCTTAATAGGCTTGGATTGCTTGCTTTTAAGCAAGGGAATTATCACTGAATAACAATGGCCTAAAGAAAATATAAGCCATAGAGTAGAGAGGTATTATTACTGAATAGCTTGCCCATTTCCTCTTTAAAATGAACAATTGTAGGGCTTCCCTGGTGGCGCAGTTGTTGAGAGTCCGCCTGCCGATGCAGGGGACACGGGTTCGTGCCCCGGTCCGGGAGGATCCCACGTGACACGGAGCGGCTGGGCCCGTGAGCCATGGCCGCTGAGCCTGTGCGTCCGTAGCCTGTGCTCCGCAACGGGAGAGGCCACAACGGTGAGAGGTCCGCGTACCGCAAAAAAAAAAAAATAATAATAATTGTAGGCTTTTACTGGTTTAGTTGTCACCTGTTTGAAAATGCTTTCCCCTCCTTTTTGGTTGATTGGTTTGTTTTAAAGACCAGCACCATAGGGAGAGTAGTAAAGCACAGCTTTTCTGAAAAGTCTTTTGTGTCTGTTCATCTCGGTCAAGGAATTAATCCCGGTCCTGGCTGTTTGTATGACAATGTTGATATCTGATTCTGTCACTCAAAGGAAAATAGGAAACTTTCTCTTGGCATCAGTATTTCTGAACTTCCCCGACTGGGTAAGATACAGACCCTACTACTATGAATTTTATTTTTCCCTGGGAAGAACGGCTACCTCTGACAATTTAAAACCATATATTCTTAATATACCTTTGAATATTTATTTGAAAAGGCTCTAAATACAGGTGGAATTAAACCACAACTTTCTGGGTCTGGTCTTCTAATTAGTATTGTTAAATGTTATGTTGCCTGTTATCCACATTTTGTGCTTTTATTTTTATTCCTCTTACCTTTCCTACTGATTCTAATCTTCTTCTGTTCTATTTTAAAATACCTTTATTATAAAAAGCTCACTATTAACATACTAGTATCATGAGTGTCGTGGAAGACAAGAAAGATGAAAATAAACAACCATAATTTATCCTAATAAAATATGAATAACTTTAGTAAAGTACTGCATTTACCACTTTTAAAACTACAAAAATTAGGCTCAAAAACTGCCTGATTTCACTGTCACAACTACATGTAGACTACATGTAAACTGAGGGCTAATCTGAGAAACAGCTTACTAACCTTGCAGTTAAAAAAAAATGCAAGTGGAAATAAGGCTACACTTGCTCTATGAAAACCCAACTCTACTAGTCTCATAAAACTCATTCATTCCTTTTACGTGAGAAATAATGTAGAACTTTTAAAGTTGTAAAGTGTTATATAAAGCAAAAGAGTTTTAAAAAATGTTCCCAGTGCCAGCCAGGTAAAATCTCCATGTGTATATTTAGCCTATAAAGAGGTTGAGGATTCATTGATTAACTTTTACTTAAGAATTATACTTTATTCCTCTGTGCTTTGCAGAATTGTACCAGCATATTTTAATTGCAAACTTCCTTTCCGATTGTAAGGTGGAGTTCAGATATCAACTTTGAGTTAGTAATAGACTGTAATAAGTAATCAACAGTATTTGCAGAATAAATGAAAAAAAAATCTTTTTCTTGTTAAGCAAGGCATATACATTTCCCTCTAACTTTTTTCATGTTCTGCCAGGACATATTGGTCTCATCACAAACATGAATAGAGGACTTAATTTGGGTAAATAGTCCAGAACTGAAATAATGATTTAGCATTTGGTTCATGGTAGACATACAATAGATATTTGTTAAAAAGGAATGCTCAAAAATAATTGCTAATAGATTTGTGGACTTTTGAAAAAGCTGTTGCTCTTCACACCATCTACCCCAGTAACTTGTGCAAACTTACTTATGCTAGAGGAGGGAGGGACAGTGTGAGTCTCAGAAAGTGTCTCCTGGACAGGAAACAGGGAGATCCTCCTGCTGGGAAGCACAACCTTGGCTCAGTATAAGCATTTGCCTTTTCTCTCTCGTTTTCTAGCCTTTTGTTAATCATGTTTGGTTAGCTCACCTGGTCTGGATATCCAGATCCCCTGAGGCTCAGCCTTCTTGATTGTGCTCCTGAGCCCTGAACAAGTGACACTGACCACATTTGCTTACCTGTTGAGGCTTTGTGGTTTGCTGTCCAGAATTCACCATGCTCAGACGACAGGCTTTCCCAGCGTGCATGAGTCTGACCTTGAGGTCACTCTGATTGATTGCCTCTGAACTTGAAGCCACTCTGATTGGGTCACTCTGACCTTAGACCACTCTGATTGGTTCTCTTTGGTCCCAAAGCCAGCTCTCCCTTCCTCAGACTCCTAGGCCTGTGGTTGGGTCTGTTTTGCTCTCCTGGCTGAAATGGGTGCTTGACTCAGACTCCTGGCCTGCCTTATATCACACCTTGTGCAGACACCTTCAGAGAACCATGAGGCTGGTTCACAGATTAAAGAATGAGCATAATTAGGAAGGTTAAAGAACAGAAATTATTTAGCCTGAGAATGCGAAGTCTGAAGGACAGCTTAATAATGGTCTCCAATTATGCTAAATGTTCTGTTAACATCTTAGTGCTGCAAATTGCAACCAGCTGTTTTTAATCTCTACTGAGGACAGAAATCATGGATATGAGTGTCAATCATAGTACAAGAGATCAGGGTTAGGCAAAAAAAAAAAAAAAAATTTCCTTATGGAATTAGCTTATAGCAGTCTCCATGCATATGGCAAATATGGACTAACATGAATTCAATCTCATATTCTTATTTCCTTTGGTTGAATAGGAATATTGAACTCTTGAGCGACTCAGGTTTTCAACTGGTTAACGGCAACAATGTCCAAGATCATCTGTTTTCCAGGTGATGTAAACAAAGATTGAAGCTGACTTGGACACTCTGAACTTCTGCCTTTGGCTCCTCCCATTTCTCCATCCGGTCCCCACACCTCCCCCTTTGTACTCTTTTACTTTTCTGCTTCAAGTACTGATTTTGTGCTTAGGATATAAGAGCTGAATAAGACAAGGTATCTGTCCTTGGAGCCAGTTAACATGGGACTTATTTTAAGCATACCATGTCACAAAATAATAATTTAAAAAGAAAGCATTGTGCTACCAGACATTTTTCATTCATTTTATTCATTCATTTAAAAGATATTCTTTATTTATTCATGTAAAATTTAAGATATTCCCCAAGCAAAGCACATAGGGTCCTAGGCACTGGGTGAAAAGTGCTAATAAAAAATTCTATTAAGTTGCCGTGCCATTCTTTAGTTAACTTAATTGAAAATTCTTCTATCATTTATTTTTATCCTATATAAATGTGTAAGCATTTATTAGGAGCTTAGCTCTTAATTTAGTAGATCCCCAATCTCTGCAGAAGAACATTCTCTGACTCTCCACCTTCCTATTTTTCTGCTCTCATTTTAGGGTCTTTTATCAATTCATGTGAATTCAGAAAATCTTTTTGAGGATTTAATATCTATCACCAATGGCATCTGAGAACTAGGCTGGATATATGTTCATTTTCTTCAAAATTACCCATAAAGTTTGCATCAAACCAACTCTCAGAAATCAGTAAAACCTATTTCTTTAAGTGACCTGAAGGAGTATCATCCATGAGGTCGATGGCACTGCTATGCTAATGTTCTTTCTAGCACCCCTAAGGCAGATAGTTTCCCTCTCACTAAGGCAAGTCAAAGTGGTGAATAGTTCATTACCATATAGAGAGACTTTGCTCCTATCAAAAGTCTTGTTTTGTTTTTTTAGAAAATTCTGATTAAATCTATCACTATCAAAAAGTATTCTATCTCTTCCAGTTCTGCCTTATACACGTTTGTGGCTGAAAGGATGGATTCTTTGTTCCAGTAGTGCACAACATGACAGACTGGGATCATCTAATAATCTGGGCCAGACTGGATCACAGGCATGACTCACGAGGGGCTTCGAGTGGGTGCTCTTGTTTGTATACCTGAAAATACTCCCTCCTCTGATTGCCTTGTTCAGGGTTAGGGTTTTATTTTTGTTTTTTTTTGCAGTACACGGGCCTCTCACTGTTGTGGTCTCTCCCGTTGCGGAGCACAGGCTCCAGACGCGCAGGCTCAGCGGCCATGGCTCACGGGCCCAGCTGCCCCGCGGCATGTGGGATCTTCCCGGACCGGGGCACAAACCCGTGTCCCGTGCATCAGCAGGTGGACTCTCAACCACGGCGCCACTAGGGAAGCCTCCAGGGTCAGAGTTTTTATTTCCCCCCCTTTTGCATCCATATCTACAAAATGCCTCTCTTTTGAAGTTAAACCCCAGCCATTCACTCTTAAGAACCTAGACCAAATCTCTGGAATGATTCCAACTTTTTAGAATTTTCAGAATTAAGGTAACACCCAGGACCTTTGAAAATCGTTGGATTTCTATTGTCTCTAGAGGTTTTCCCAGTTCTGGTAATCTATCAAAGCAGCGGTCCCCAACATTTTTGGCACCTGGACCGGTTTTGTGGAAGACAATTTTTCCACGGACAGAAGGGGGCGGGAATTGTTCTGGTGGCAATGTGAGCGATGGGGAGCGGCAGATGAAGCTTCTCTCTCTCTCACCAGCTGTTCACCTCCTGCTGTGCAGCCCGGTCCCTAACAGGCTGTGGACTGGTACTGGTCCACAGCCTGGGGTTTGGGGACCCCTGTAATAAAGCACACCGACAATTACAGTTGTGCTTCTGGAAATGTGGTGCACTCAAATGCACACTCAAATGCTTAACAAGTTTCCTAGGAGATTCTGAGACTCACTCCAGGTTAATAAACTGAGGCTAAGGAACTTGTCATTGATCATGAGCCTTTTAAAATATGACTCAAGAACTTCCCTGGTGGCACAGTGATTGAGAATCCGCCTGCCAGTGCAGGGGACACTGGTTCGAGCCCTGGTCCAGGAAGATCCCACATGCCCGTGAGCCACAACTACTGAGCCCGCATGCTGCAACTACTGAAGCCTACCCGCCTAGGAACAGTGGTCCGCAACAAGAGAAGCCACCGCAATGAGAAGCCTGCACACCGCAATGAAGAGTAGCCCCCGTTCACCGCAACTAGAGAAAGCCCGCGGGCAGCAGTGAAGACGCAAAGCAGCCCAAAAAATAAATAAAAAATAAAATATGACTCAATAGAAACGAACCTATAAAGTTTTGTTACAGTATTTGAGGATGTCCTACCATTTTGTGCCAGAAATCACCGCTCTTCTGATTCAGCTGGGCAAGTGAAAGTGTCCATCACTCCTGTCCTCCAGTCTGTAAATCCCTGTCTACATCTCACCCTCATCCCTTCATGTTATAAGAAATAAGTGCTTCTCTGCAAACTTTTGGGCTTGAACCACACCACTGTTCCTGAACAGCACGCTTTTTACATTTCATTCAGGTCTGCTGTTAGACTTCTTCCAGAAGGATAGAGAGAGTATACAAATATTCAGTGTAAAATGTGTTATTTGTAGTAACATCAAGAATAAAAGGAAATATGTCTGTTAGATAGTTGGTCTTTGGAAAAGTCACATGTTCAAAAAAAATCTATTAAATATTGTTTGTTCATACTGTGTAAGGGCTTGACCCTTAAGAAGTTTAGAACCTTATTTCATGACACAATAAATAAGTAAACAAAATGGCATGTTTAAAAACAACAACCACTATTCAATTCAATACAACAAAAGAAGTCCCGGAACCAAAAATGCAGTAGGCATTTTATAAAAGTCTATTAAATGAAAATGAGCAAGTATATGATTGAATAAACAGCTGGAGGTAAGCTGACAAATCAATAGTAGAGATGAGGCTATAGAATTTTGGAGTAAGAAAATATTATTTCAGGCTCCCATGATTCCAAAAAGCTTTCTGGAAAAGGCAGAAAGGGAAATGGAAAAAATGCAAAATATTATGGAAGGATAGGTTAAAATATTATATAATTATACAAAATTATTGTAGGACTAGTTAAGACTTGGCCAATTCCTTGTAGCATTCACTTATTTAATGAATGGAAAATAGCCATTGAATATTTGCATCCAAGGAGAGCTGAGCAGAGAATTAGAAAACACAAAGACAGGTTTTTTCAACCTACAACATTTTCCTTTTTTAATTTTGTTCTTGGGCTTAACACACTGGGGCAGAGCAAACATTTTAAAAATATCATTTGTCAAAGTTCCCAACAAAACCCTTCATACGTAAATCAGTTGAGAGAGACAAGACAGCAATGGGTCTCTTGTTTCACTAAAAGTCATATTGCACTCGTAGAGAAAGTCATTTCAAATTGCTTAACAACCTTTGGCAAAATAACATCTTGAGGCACTTTCACTTAAGTGTGTACATCTGAAGGCCGGAACAAAACTGAAATGTTATGGTTTCAGAAATGCCAATTTTTACCTGGGAAACATACCCACAACACAAATAAATACAGTAAGGGAAAAGGGAAAGCAGAGAAAAAAAGAAAATGCAGCCCTCAGACAGCTGTTGCTGCTTTCTGGCTAATGGGCCTTATTTTGAGAAAAAGTAGCAATTATACTTTAAACTCTGCATGTATGTGTGTAGGGCAGATTCAAAAGTGTCAGAGCTCAGAAGAATGCCACTATACCCTCCCCCAGCTGTTCAGTATAAAGAAGTTTTTTTTTTTTTTCCTTTTTTTTTTCTCCCACCTCCTTCTCCCCTCCAAAAAAATTAAAAAGATCTGCTGTGGGGGGAGCAGGATGGGGAGTACAGGTAGAGAAATTAACTCCTAGACTGGGTGTATATGCTTTTTTGTCCAGCACTTAGGAACTTTGATGATTTACTATACTCTATGCATTTTCATCACACAAAACATCACTTATAGCACTTATGTGATTACCTAATTAAGTCATTAGACACAAAGGTGGTTATCATGAGATAATTACATCCTGGGGATATAAAGAAAGAGAACCCAGCTTGAAACAGGAGTCCTTCCTATTACAAGAGCTCCTTCAGTATGGAAACGGTATCCAAGTAGGCAGGTGGAGGAGACAGAAGCTCTGTGTTTCTCCACCAAGAGAGTTGGCGTTGGAGGTCAGACTGAAAAACCCTTGACATCCAGATTTTACTCAATTATGTGGACCCCACTAATCACTGCCAGGGCACCCACGGGGATGTGTTCATGCAGCTCAGAGTGCAGAGGGCTGGAAAGGTGCTCCAGAAGGATGAGAAACACCAATCACAGAGCTGAATACATTTGTTGCAACTCCCCTGGAGGTCTAATTGCTGATAAAATTAAACTTACAAAGCAATAACTCTGCCTGGCAAACTTAGAAGTCAAAGCTGTCTTAATGTACTTTGGAAAACTATCAGATTTTATCACTGGATGGTCATTAAAGGAATAGAAATGTCCCCCTAAGTGTTCAGCTCATTACATCATATATATCCACAAATTCACGTTGTGTGCGTGTGTGCGTATAAAGATGCTTATACAAACACATATCCATATATATAGACACAAAGCATGGAAATACAGATGGACCAAAATTTAACAAAGTTAGTCAAGCCTGTAAAATTATAACCAATATAGCAAAGAGTAACATCATCAATCACCCATAACATCATTAAAACATCTTTAATTCTATAATGTGCTGCATAAGAGGTTACAGGTATAAATACAAACATTCACACACACATACACATATTAATTTCTACTCAGAGACATTGTGGGCATTCTTTTATAAACAGATTTTCTGATACTTGTGTTTTGTTTTGTTTTGTTTTTTCACAAAGATACAGTATAGGGACACCTAGAGCAAATGCAATATATTGTCACAGAAGATATAACAAGAGTATAATAATAACCCAAAGTCATATTACCTAGGTATTTAAACAGGAATAACATTTTTGAATGAAGGTGATTATGAAAAAGAAGACATATGAAGAAAAAACAAGATGTACATTTAGATAAAGAAGTTATTTGCTTTGGAAGAAATAAGGAAAAATGGAAAACTTGTGAAGTCCCCTAAGTTTCTCTCTGGCTTCAACCACTGAAGATTACAGAAATGTTTACACTTCAAGTTTGAGACTAAATTATAGGTTTTATAAATATTTTCTGAGTACATTGTACATGAAGAAATAGAATTGCAAATATATAGATTTTAAAGGTGGAGTCTGGTGGTGTAAAGCTAGTATTGACCAGAAAGTCAGCAGATCTAAGTTCTATGTCAATCTTTCTCCTATCAGCTTTGTGTTTGAAGCAACTCAGTGTTTCTTTAATTAGCTTTCATAAACAGGTAAAATAGGTCATCTAGATCTGTCTTTTTTCTTACCCACATACTACCCACCCCTCTACAACATAACACACACACCACATACATGCACACACCACATCAGTCATAGCTCCCCTTTCTAAATTCATTCTGCAAGAAATTCAATTAAAACACTATATGTAACCATATGTAAAATATTCATAAAATTTTTGCAGCTAACTTCTACTTTATTAGAATAGGCAATTAGTTAGTTAGCTCAAAGCTGGTAGGCCTATGATTCTGTGCTATTCCCCTCTGTATTTCTCAAGTGCCTATCCAATCCCATGCAAGGACCTATTTCACAGATTACAACCGGAACAGACTAAATGACGTTGTCTTTACCCTCAAGATCTTGCTGCTCAAAGAAGAAATCCAGGAAAGCAAGTAACTGAATGTTAAATTATGTATTGTGTAATAGGCACCAGAGCTTTCAGAAATAACTGGAAGAAATTTACAATTTGGACGAGGAGAAGAGAGGGAAGGAGGTTGTCCAAGCAATGGGTACGTACAGCAGTTTGAGTACAAGCACAGAGTGGAAGCAAGGCACAGCTGGGGTAACAGCTCAACAAGAAGCTCTGATAATCTGACTGGTCAAAATAAGGTGTCTCCTGTTGTCTCAGTTCATCCTGGTTTTACATCTAGTTTATAACCCGATGTAAAAACGTTTGGCTTGGGCTTCCCTGGTGGCACAGTGGTTAGGAATCTGCCTGCCAATGTAGGAGACACAGGTTCGTGCCCTGGTCCAGGAGGATCCCACATGTCATGGAGCAACTAAGCCTGTGTGCCACAACTACTGAGCCTGCACTCTAGAGCCCACGAGCAACAACTACTGAGCCCGTGTGCTGCAACTACCGAAGCCCATGTGCCTAGAGCCTGTGCTCCACTATGAGAGAAGCCATTGCAATAAGAAGCCCACACACTGCAACGAAGAGTAGTCCCCGCTCGCCGCAACTAGAGAAAAGCCCGCGTGTAGCAACAAAGACCCAACACAGCGAAAAATAAAATAAATAAAATAAATAAATTTTTTTAAAAAGTTTGGTTTTAAAATCTGCTTTGAACTGTCAGTAAAAGACCTATGAAAACGATTTTATTTATTTACTTATTTATATTTTTATTGGAGTATAGTTGACTTACAATGTTGTGTTAGTTTCAGGTGTACAGCAATGTTTTTTAAATTGGAGTATGAAAACTATTTTAAAATACAGATGAAATTGGGGAACATGACACGCTGCTGAAGTCTTCGGAAATGAGCATGTTTTAGAGTGCTGGTGAAAATCTAACCAGACCTGTATTTCTGGAAAACATGTTGATAAAATGTGTCAAAATCCTTAAGTATTCATACCCGTTAATTTTACATTTGGAATATGTTTCAAAAGGGAGGAAAAATGCAAATTACATACAAAAGTTTTAAGCACAAAGAATTTTTTATAACAATTCTTAAAATAGGTAAAAATAATGTCAGTAATTTAAAGTATCCAGTAATGGGTACTGAATACACAAATTACAATGTAGCCACATGCTGAATAGTATTGCAGTCACTGAAAGATTTTATAAGTAGTACAGTGCACTTCCTTATCAATGAAATACATATTAATTTATGTGTATACACATACCCACACATACAGAAAAGTCCTAAAATCATAAAAATTTGAAATGCTAACAGCTATTAACTCTAGGAAGTGGAATAAAAAGATTCCATGTAAACATGACACTAGTTGGTTTACCTGAGCTCCATCCAAGGAGACATATTTTTAAAAATAAATGATACTTACGATGAAAAAATAATATATGTCTATTTATTTCTAGATTTTATCATTATTCCATAATAAGTTCATCCACACTATTTGTACACTAAAATTTTCTGAAAGTAAGAACACCAACTGAGATGATATTTTTAAAATATCTTGTAGCATGGGAAAAATATCATATTTTAATTTTAGGCAAAAAAATTACAAAATGGCAACTGTATTTCATTTGGCATTATTGACATTTTTTCCCTCAATCCTTGCTTCTTAAAGGTCTCTCTTCCTGGACTGCATGCCTCGTGTTCTCCTATTTGCTTCCCACCTCTCTGCTCAGTCCTTCTGTTTCCAGAACTGGCCCTTGTTCCTCTGCCAATCCTTTAGATGCCAATGGAGCCTCAGGTTCTGCTTTGGTCCATACCCTTTACAGCTCCACACTTTTCCCTCTAGAGTTCATCCACTACTGAGGTTATAACCATCATCTATATATTAGTGGTGCTCTAGATTTTATCTTTAGCTAGACCTGCAAGATATTTCCACATAGTTGCCCCACAATAACTGATACTCTACTTACCAATTTGCATTAATCAGCATACCCCAGAAGTCTAATCCTCCTTCTTGACTTCATTTCTTGGCCATGGTCCCCAAATCCATAAGCTGAGCTAGAAACCAGGAAGCCATCACTAATTTCCCTCTCCCTCACGCCTGCCCACTTCTAATCAATCACCAGTTCTGCTGATTTTACTTCCTAAATATTTCTGGAATCTGTCACCTCTTCTTAAATACAACATAAGAAGACGATAAGTTTATATCATCACTTCCCTGAACCACTGCAACAGGCTCCTAACTGGTTTATGTGTCTCTAGCCTTGTTTCTTCTCAAACTCATTCTATGAGGATTGGCCAGAAGATCATGCCTCAGCCATAAATCTGAATAATTCACTCACTTACTTTAAATCCTTCAGCAGCACCCTGGGCCTGTAGGATAAATTCCAAGCCCTTTAATGTAATTGGCAGGATCTTTCCTACCATGGCCCTTGTTTTCTGAGAATTTCATCCCAAGCTCAAACACAGAACTACTTATATTTCTATTCACACATCATACTCCCCTCACAATTATATGACCCAGTGCCTTAATGTGCTTATCTACCTTTCCATCCCCAAGGCATTTTGGCAGTTGATTCCTACTTACCTGTTAAGACTCACCTAAGAGTTCACCTTCTCCAGGAAGTGTTACTGACTCAGAAGACCACCAGTGGTGTGCTGGTGTGAGCTCATGAGTAATGACTATTACATTTTCCGAAATTTTGTGAGCTAGATTTAAACACAGACATTAATAAAAGTTAATTTACATAAATTTATGATGAATTTTGAGTTCTCTCTCTCTCTCTCTCACTCTCTCTCTCCTCTTCAAGTACATCAGTTTATGAGGTCAAAGCAACCCATGTGGAAATCATCACAGGATTACATTACCTTGGGCAACTACTTTATTTCTCCAAGCCGACTTCTACATCAATAAAATTGGGATGCTAATACCTATCTCAAAGTCTTATTCAAAAGTTTAAATAAGGGGGAGGAGCTTCAAGATGGCAAAAGAGTAAGACGTGGAGATCACCGTCCTCCCCACAAATTTATCAGAAATACATCTACATGTGGAACAGCTCCTACAGAACACCTACGGAATGCTGGCAGAAGACCTCAGACCTCCCAAAAGGTAAGAAACTCTCCACGTACCTGGGTAATGAATAAAAAAAAGAACAAACAGACACAAAAGAATAGGGATGGGACCTGCAACAGTGGGAGGGAGCTATGAAGGAGGAAAGGTTTCCACACACTAGGAAGCCCCTTCGCGGGCAGAGACTGTGGGTGGCGGAGAGGGGAAGCTTCGGAGCTGCGGAGGAGAGCGCAGCCACCAGGGTGCAGAGGGCAAAATGGAGAGATTCCCGCAAGGAGGATCAGTGCCGACCGGCACTAACCAGCCTGAGAGGCTTGTCTGCTTACCAGCCAGGGTGGGCGGAGCTGGGAGCTGAGGCTCGGGCTTAGGTCAGAGCGCACGGAGAGGACTGGGTTTGGCGGCGTGAACACAGCCTGAAGGGGCTAGTGTATCACGGCTGGTCGGGAGAGAGTCCGGGAAAGAGCCTGGAGCTGTTGAAGAGGCAAGAGACTTTTTCTTCCATCTTTGTTTCCTGGTGCAGGAGGAGAGGGGATTAAGAGCGCCACTTAAAGGAGCTCCAGAGAGGGATGCGACCCCAGAGACAGGCATGGGACGCTAAGGCTGTTGCTGCCGCCACCAAGAAGCCTGTGTGCGAGCACAGGTCACTATCCACACCTCCCTTCCGGGGAGCCTGTGCAGCCCGCCACTGCCAGGGTCCTGGGATCCATGGACAACTTCCCCAGGAGAATGCATGGCGTGCCTCAGGCTGGTGCAACGTCAGACCAGCCTCTGACACCGCAGGCTCTCCCCGCACTCTGTGCCCCTCCCTCCCCCCTGCCTGAGTGAGCCAGAGCTCCCGAATCAGCTGCTCCTTTAACCCCATCCTGTCTGAACGAAGAAGACAACAAATCATCCAAAATGGAGGAGGTGGACTTTGGGAGCAAAGATATATATATTTTTTTCCCCTTTCCCTCTTTTTGTGAGTGTGTATGTGTATGCTTCTGTATTTGATTTTGTCTGTATAGCTTTGCTTTTACCATTTGTCGTAGGGTTCTGTCTATCCATTTCTTTTTTTTATTACTTAAAAATATGTTTTTTCTTAATTATTTTTTATTTTAATAACTTTTTTATTTTATTTATTTTATTGTATTGTATCTTCTTCTTTCTTTCTTTCTTTTTTTCTCCCTTTTATTCTGAGCTGTGTGGAGGACAGTCTCTTGGTGCTCCAGCGAGGCATCAGGGCTGTGCCACTGAGGTGGGAGACCCAAGTTCAGGACACCGGTCCACAAGAGACCTCCCAGCACCACGTAACATCAAACGGTGAAAATCTCCCAGAGATCCCCATCTCAATGTCAAGACGGAGCTCCACTCAACGACCAGCAAGCTACAGTGTAGGACACCCTATGCCAAACAACTAGCAAGACAGGAACACAACCCCATCAATTAGCACAGAGGCTGCCTAAAATCATAATAAGGCCACAGACACCCCAAAACACACCACCAGACGTGGACCTGCCCACCAGAAAGACAAGATCCAGCCTCATCCACCAGAACACAGGCACTAGTCCCCTCCACCAGGAAGCCTACACAACCGACTGAACCAACCTTAGTCACTGGGGACAGACACCAAAAACAACAGGAACTATGAACCTGCAGCCTTCATAAAGGAGACCCCAAACATAGTAAGATAAGCAAAATGAGAAGGCAGAAAAACACACAGCAGATGAAGGAGCAAGGCAAAAACCCACCAGACCTAACAAATGAAGAGGAAATAGGCAGTCTTTCTGAAAAAGAATTCAGAATAATGATAGTAAACATGATCCAAAATCTTGGAAATAGAATGGAGAAAATACAAGAAACGTTTAACAAGGACCTAGAAGAACTTAAGAGCAAACAAACTGTGATGAACAACACAATAAATGAAATTAAAAATTCTCTAGAAGGGATCAATAGCAGAATAAATTAGGCAAAAGAACGGATAGGTGACCTGGAAGATAAAATAGTGGAAATAACTACTGCAGAGCAGAATAAAGAAAAAAGAATGAAAAGAACAGAGGACAGTCTCAGAGACCTCTGGGACAACATTAAACATACCAACATTCGAATTATAGGGGTTCCAGAAGAAGAGAAAAAGAAAGGGATTGAGAAAATATTTGACGAGATTATAGTTGAAAACATCCTAAATATGGGAAAGGAAATAGTTAATCAAGCCCAGGAAGCACAGAGAGTCCCATACAGGATAAATCCAAGGAGAAACAAGTGAAGACACATATTAATCAAACTGTCAAAAATTAAATACAAAAGACAAATATTAAAAGCAGCAAGGGAAAAGCACCAAGTAACACATAAGGGAATCCCCATAAGGTTAACAGCTGATCTATCAGCAGACACTCTGCAACCCAGAAGGGAGTGGCAGAACATATTTAAAGTGATGAAAGAGAAAAACCTATAACCAAGATTACTTTACCCAGCAAGGATCTCATTCAGATTTGACGGAAAAATTAAAAGTTTTACAGACAAGCAAAAGCTAAGAGAATTCAGCACCACCAAACCAGCTTTACAACAAATGCTAAAAGAACTTCTCTAGGCAGGAAACACAAGAGAAGGAAAAGACCTACAATAATAAACCCCAAACAGTTAAGAAAATGGTAATAGGAACATACATATCGATAATTACCTTAAATTTAAATGGATTAAATGCTCTAACCAAAAGACATAGACTGGCTGAATGGATACAAAAACAAGACCTGTATATACACTGTCTACAAGAGACCCACTTCAGACCTAGTGACACATACAGACTGAAAGTGAGGTCATGGAAAAAGATATTCCATGCAAAAGGAAATCAAAAGAAAGTTGGAGCAGCAATTCTCATATCAGACAAAATAGACTTTAAAACAAAGACTATTGGGCTTCCCTGGTGGTGCAGTGGTTGAGAGTCAGCCTGCCGATGCAGGGGATGCGGGTTCGTGCCCCGGTCTGGGAGGATCCCACATGCCATGGAGCAGCTGGGCCCGTGAGCCATGGCTGCTGGGCCTGCGCATCCAGAGACTGTGCTCCACAGGGGAAGAGGCCACAGCAGTGGGAGGCCTGCTTACAGCAAAAAAAAAAAAAAGACTATTACAAGAGACAAAGAAAGACACTACATAATGATCAAGGGATCAATCCAAGAAGATATAACAATTGTAAATATTTATGCACCCAACATAGGAGCACCTCAACACATAAGGCAAATACTAGCAGCCATAAAAGGGGAAATTGACACTAACACAATCATATTAGGGGACTTTAACACCCCACTTTCATCCATGGACAGATCATCCAAAATGAAAATAAGTAAGGAAACACAAGCTTTAAATGATACATTAAACAAGATGGACTTAATTGATATTATAAGACATTCCATCCCAAAACAACAGAATACACATTCTTCTCAAGTGCTCATGGAACATTCTCCAGGATAGATCATATCCTGGGTCACAAATCAAGCCTTGGTAAATTTAAGAAAATTGAAATTGTATCAAGTATCTTCTCTGACCACAACGCTATGAGACTACATACCAATTACAGGAAAAAATCTGTAGGAAATTCAAACACATGGAGGCTAAACAGCACACTACTTAATAACCAAGAGATCACTGAAGAAATCAAAGAGGAAATCAAAAAGTACCTAGAAACAAGTGACAATGCAGACACGACGACCCAAAACCTATGGGATGCAGCAAAAGCAGTTCTAAGAGGGAAGTTTATAGCAATACAATCCTACCTTAAGAAACAGGAAACATCTCGAATAAACAACCTGAACTCGCACCTAAAGCAATTAGAAAAAGAAGAACAAAAAAAACCTAAAGTTAGCAGAAGGAAAGAAATCATAAATATCAGATCAGATAAAAATGAAAAAGAAATGAATGAAACAATAGCAAAGATCAATAAAAGTAAAAGCTGGTTCTTTGAGAAGATAAACAAAATTGATAAACCATTAGCCAGACTTACGAAGAAAAGAAGTGAGAAGACTCAAATCAGTAGAATTAGAAATCAAAATGGGTAAGTAATCTTAGAAATGTACAACCTTCTGAGACTGAGCCAGGAAGAAATAGAAAATATGAACAGACCAATCACAAGTAATGAAATTGAAACTGTGATTAAAAATCTTCCAACAAACAAAAGCCCAGGACCAGACGGCTTCACAGGTGAATTCTATCAAACATTTAAAGAAGAGATAACACCTATCGTTCTCAAAATCTTCCAAAATATAGCAGAGGAAGGAAGACTCCCAAATTCATTCTACGAGGCCACCATCACCCTGATACCAAAACCAGACAAAGATGTCACAAAGAAAGAAAACTACAGGCCAATATCACTGATGAAAATAGATTCAAAAATCCTCAACAAAATACTAGCAAACAGAATCCGACAGCACATTAAAAGGATCATACACTGTGATCAAGTGGGGTTTATCCCAGGAATGCAAGAATTCTTCAATATACACAAATCAATCAATGTGATGCACTATATTAACAAACTGAAAGAGAAAAACCATATGATCATCTCAACAGATGCAGAGAAAGCTTCTGACAAAATTCAACACCGATTTATGATAAAAACACTCCAGAAAGTAGGCATAGAGGGAACTTTCCTCAACATAATAAAGGCCATATATGACAAACCCACAGCCAACATCGTCCTCAATGGTGAAAAACTGAAACCATTCCCACTAAGATCAGGGACAAGACAAGGTTGCCCACTCTCACCACTATTATTTTGGAAGTTTTAGCCACAGCAGTCAGACAAGGAAAAGAAATAAAAGGAATCCAAATCGGAAAAGAAGTAGTAAAGCTGTCACTGTTTGCAGATGACATGATACTATACATAGAGAATCCTAAAGATGCTACCAGAAAACTGCTAGAGCTAATCAATGAATTTGGTAAAGTAGCAGGATACAAAGTTAATGCACAAAAATCTCTGGCATTCCTATACACTAATGATGAAAAATCTGAAAATGAAATTAAGAAAACACTTCCATTTACCATTGCAACAAAAAGAATAAAATATCTATGAATAAACCTACCTAAGGAGACAAAAGACCTGTATGCAGAAAATTATAAGACACTGATGAAAGAAATTAAAGCTGATACTAATAGATGGAGAGATATTCCATGTTCTTGGATTGGAAGAATCAGCAATGTGAAAATGACTCTACTACCCAAAGCAATCTATAGATTCAATGCAATCCCTATCAAACTACCACTGGCATTTTTCACAGAACTAGAACAAAAAATTTCATAATTTGTATGGAAATACAAAAGACCCTGAAGAGCCAAAGCAATCTTGAGAAAGAAAAACAGAGCTGGAGGAATCAGGCTCCCTGACCTCAGACTATACTACAAAGCTGCAGTAATCAAGACAGTATGGTACTGGCACAAAAACAGAAATATAGATCAATGGAACAGGATAGAAAGCCCAGAGATAAACCCATGCACATATGGTCACCTTATCTTTGATAAAAGAGTCAAGAATATACAGTGGAGAAAAGACAGCCTCTTCAATAAGTGGTGCTGGGAAAACTGGACAGCTACATGTAAAAGAATGAAATTAGAATACTCCCTAACACCGTACACAAAAATAAACTCAAGAGGCTTCCCTGGTGGCGAAGTGGTTGACAGTCTGCCTGCCAATGCAGGGGACACAGGTTCATGCCCTGGTCCGGGAAGATCCCACATGCCTTGGAGCGGCTAGGCCCGTGAGCCAAGGCCACTGAGCCTGTGCATCTGGAGCCTGTGCTCCACAACGGGAGAGACTACAACAGTGAGAGGCCCAAGTACTGCAAAAAAAATAAATTAATTAAAAAATAAAAAATAAACTTAAAATATATTAAAGACCTAAATGTAAGGCCAGACACCATCAAACTCTTAGAGGAAAACACAGGCAGAACACTCTATTACATAAATCACAGCAAGATCCTTTTGGCCCACCTCCTAGAGAAATGGAAATAAAAACAAAAATAAACAAATGAGACCTAATGAAACTTAAAAGCTTTTGCACAGCAAAGGAAACCATAAAAAAGATGAAAAGACAACCCTCAGAATGGTAGAAAATATGTGCAAGTGAAGCAACTGACAAAGGATTAATCTCCATAACATATAAGCAACACATGCATCTCAATAGCAAAAAAACAAACAACCCAATCCCAAAATGTGCAGAAGACCTAAACAGACATTTCTCCAAAGAAGATATACAGATTGCCAACAAACACATGAAAGGATGCTCAACATCATTAATCATTAAAGAATACAAATCAAAACTACACTGAGATATCATCTCACACCAGGCCGAATGACCATCATCAAAAAATCTACAAACAATAAATGCTGGAGAGGCTGTGGAGAAAAGGGAACCCTCTTGCACTGTTGGTGGGAATGTAAATTGATGCAGCCACTATGGGGAACAATATGGAGGTTCCTTAAAAAACTAAAAATAGAACTACCATATGACCCAGCAATTCCACTACTGGGCATGTACCCTGAGAAAACCATAATTCAAAAAGAGTCACATACCAAAATGTTCATTGCAGCTCTATTTACAACATCCAGGACATGGAAGCAACCTAAGTGTCCATCAACAGATGAATGGATAAAGAAGATGTGGCACATATACACAATGGAATATTACTCAGCCATAAAAAGGAATGAAACTGAGTTATTTGTAGTGAGGTGAATGGACCCAGAGACTGTCATACAGAGTGAAGTAAGTCAGAAAGAGAAAAACAAATACAATATGCTAACACATATATATGGAATCT